>JAVGVS010000641.1:76813-166206 GCA_032718565.1 Distichodus sexfasciatus | reverse complement strand
AGGAGAAGGAATAGGTGGGGAGAGGGGGGAAAGGGGGAGGAAGAGCGGGAGTAAGGTCAGATCGAACACAGACGCCCGAGTCCGTGGCCACGTTCTCCCTGCGTCAGCAAAGGAGGGGAGAAAGAAAAGAAAAAGCAAGACGCGAGTGTATTAGTTTCCACGGCGCTTTCCGTCATCGCACACGGGGATATCATTCAGCGGTCGTGTAAACACAGGTTTTGGGGAGTTTTTACTGCCACTCGGCACTCATTCATAGATTTGGTAGAATCGCGGGACGGGGGTTTCCTCGGACACGCGCAGTTTGGTGATTTTATTCGTGGGGCGGTGCGCGTTTCCGCGGTGACCCACTTCGCCGTTTGTGCGTGTCACGCTCAGCTGGACGTGCGTGTGTGCGTGCGTGTGTGTGTGTGTGTGCGTGGTTTTATTGACCTCGTTCGTTCCGCGCCGTGACGTTTTATCCACTCTGCGCGGATCCTTTCTGATCCCCTCGTTTGCTCGCTCGCGTGGGAGTGGATCCGGATCCGGTTTGGTCCCTAAACTCCGTGACCGAAAGAACGGTTTCAACTTTTACGCACGAGTCTGCCAGCAACACCATCACGCAATCGTATACTTTAATACAGAAAGATAACTTCTGGATGTTGAGCTTTGACCACTATAAGTGTAAATACACTAATAAATCAATCAATCAATTAATTAATTTGGCCAGTTTTGATATTTGGCCATTATTTGATTTGTGTGTGGGTGTGTGTGGTGTGTAGTGTGGGATGGTGGTGTGGACTTAGATGTATGAGTATGAGGTGTGGTAGGGTGTGCGTGGGTCATAAGGTGGGGTGTGGGGCATGTGGTGTGGGTGGGTGTAGTGTGGGCTGTGGGATGTGTGTTGTGGTGTTGGGTGTATGAGGTGTGGGGAGTGTCGGTGTGAGGTGTGGGAGTGGGGTTTCGTGTGTGTGTGTATGTGTGTGTGTGTGGTGTGAGGTCACCTCCCGGTCCTCGCCACTCTCACCACTAAGGGTAAGTGAAGGGAAAAGTCTGTTCTCAGAACTGCAGCAACCTGACTGAATGCACAGTGTGTTGGAGATCTCATTCCAGCAAGGGCAGCCAGACCGACTTTGACAAATTTCGCCGGAGCAGCCAGACAAAGCATCAATCATTCACAGGCAGATTATCCCAAATAAATATTCTTTCAGCACTGATCTTTTTCCCGGTTAGGAGGCAGCTCTTTATTATTCCCATAACCTCTGTGCCTTCAATTATTTCCTATACTGACAACAGTTAGGAGTAAAACCACAAGAGGAATAGACGGATTAAAAATGCATTAAAAAGAAAGTGTAATCGATTTTTGTCAAAATTCTCTCTAGTTTCCTCGTCTGGTTTCAGCTCAGCTCTGTGCTCTGCAGCAGCAGCAGTGCGGGTGGCGCCGTGGCTCGACGCTGAACCGAGTCTTAGAGAGAGATCAAAATTCAATCCTGTTCTAAGAAAAGGGGGGATGACGTGATTTGAAAATGTGCCCAAAATCCTTAATGAATAACTTAGCAAGAGGAGAAGGCAAATGCTGCCCCAGCTGTTTCCTGTTGAAAATGTCTCTGTAATGTAGATAAATGTGAGGGATTTGCTCTCTAAATCCGTCTCCTGTTCGCTAAATCTCACTTCTCCAAAACGAGCCTGCGCAATGGAACAAAGTGGGGAATATTGAGATGTGACATTGCCCGCATCTCATCATCATCATCATCTTCTTTTTCTCGCTGTTTTTTAATGACTTCAAACAAGTTGCTTTTTTGCTGGGCTTTGTCGTGTGGAGACCCGTGGGGATGTCTAGCGCGCATTTCTTTCAGGGGCACTTGTGTGATGTCTTAAAGGTAACTTTGACTATTTGCTTTTGAAATCGAATAATCTCCACGGGTTGCTTTGATCTTTTCCCCTTTAAAAAAAAACAAAAAAAAACAAAAACGGATGCACTGTAATTTAACACAAATCCAGTATTAATCGCGGTTTAATGTTCGTTTTTGGTGTAAATGTGTGTTGCAGCCGAAATGTGAGAGGGATAAAAGTCATTATTCCTCATTTTGTGGATGTGATAACTGGAACTCAGAGCTTGCCAGTTTAATCTTGTGCATGCCTGGACCTTGTGGAAATATCTAACGGCTCTATTGCGACCAACTTTGAACACTTTTGGGAATTTGCGCGACGCCGGGACGCACAGTGGCGCGGTGCACCAGCAGAAGGCGGAGTGCGTTTTCGCGCATCGCTCAGTAGCATATAGATTCCATCAATACAAATATAGCAGCATTTTTTAAAAAGTAAAATTCTGCTGACTCGGCGCTAATAAGGACGCCAGAGCTCTCCCCGCCAAAAATGGGCTGAGCGCTCCAAATCGGGCACGAAACCCCGCTCTGCTCCGTTTCTGGATTTCTCAACTGTGCGCACCAATGCGAAACGCGCAAATCCCGCAATATTCCCGTTATTATGTAAAGTGTTTCCTGAGTGGGTTTGGGATCTTTGCAGTGTTCCAACTCAACATTACACGTCGGTAGGTGGAACGAAATCAGCCTTATGCAAAGTAGTTAATTATTACTATTATTAAAAGTCCAAAAGAAAGAAGTTCATAGGTCTGTTTGGTGCGTGATTTATCCTAATATTTACTATATTTGATATATTGAGTAAGATGACTGGGAGAGCCGCCTTGAATAATCTTTAAATACATACAGCGAGAGTACTGATTATTTGATGATGAACATTATTGAAGAAGAAACCGACTCCTCCAGTGAGCGCACATGCCTCTCCACTGGAGCTTCGTTGCAGGTTTGGGTGGAGCTGAAGAACAAGTAAAGTTTATTGTCTTATATTATAAAATATATTGTTTTTGCTCATGTTTTTGCTCTCAAATCAGGATGGTGAAGGTCTGATCAGTGATGTAACTTTGGTTTGAACATTGTGAGATCTGCACCCATTTAGTAAAATATTATTGTTTTGGGGGGTTGCTTTGGTCAAGTGCCCAACTGCCCCCTGTCCTAAAGCCGTATCTTCCACCAATTTTCTAAAATATGATTATTTTAGCACTGGGGGTTGATTTGGTCACTTGATTTTGGGGAGGTTTGGGGGTTATAACCCACCTCCATCTTATGAGTTTAATGAGGGATGTAGTAAGGATAGTGTAAGTTTGATCAGTGCTGTAACTTTGGGTTGAACATTGTGAGATCTTTATTTGCCAAAATATGATTATTTTAGCAGTGGAAGTTTTCTTGATCACTTGATTTTTGGAGGTTTTGGTGCTATAGCCCAAATGAGTTTGATGAGGGTTGCAGTGAGGGTAGTATTAGCTTGATCAGTGCTATAACTTTTTAATAGATGTTGTGAGAATTTCACTAATATGCCAAAATATGATTATGCTGGGGGGCTGCTTTGGTCACTTTTGATATAATGAAGTAAAGTTAGTATAAAGCAGTAAAGTTAGTGTTAGTTTGATCAAATCTGGTAATGTTGAACATTGTAAGATCTTCTGCCTATATATGTCAAGATATAATTATTTTAGAAGGGTTTGCTTTTGCCACTTTTGGTTAAAAGGGGTTATAACTGACCCCTCCATCTAATGAGTTTGGTAATGGAAGCAATGAGTATAGTGTTAGTGATGGTTAGTTTTAGCAGGATCGTCACCCATTTGACAAAATGAGATTTTAGAGCATTATATTACTAGTTATTGTTGGTTTTGGTTTTGGTTGATGAAGACTTGGGTGATGTTAGTTTGATTTGTGCTGTAACTCTGGGTAAGACATTGTAAGATCTTCACAAATATGCCAAAATATGATAATGTTGGGGGGTTGCTATGATCACTTGATTTTACCCCAATCTGGTGAGTTTGATGATTGAACCAGAAAGAAGGTGGTGTTAGTCTGATCTGTGCTGTAATGTTGGGTTGAGCATTGTGAGATCTGCACCCATTTCTCTATTAGTGTTAGCGCTTTGGGAGGTATTGCTAGTTTAATCAATGGTGATCAATGCAGTTTGATTGATTTTGAGACATTTTACCATGATTATTTGGGGGATTTGCTTTGGTCATTTGATGACCAAACATTTGGTGCTCGACCTTTGGGTTGAACGTTAGGAGCTCTGTACCCAGTTTTTCAAAATATGATTGGGATTTTTGGGCGGTAGGTTTGCTTTGGTCAGGTGCCCTACTCTTCCCCCCAGTCCTGAAGTCATATCTTCCACCAATTTTCTAAAACATGATTATTTTGGGGAGTTTGCTTTGGTGGTTTTTGATTTTAGGGGTATAAACCCCCCCTCCCTTCTCGTCTGATGAGGGGAACAGTTATGGGGGGACTTGGATGAGGTGTGTATTGAAGGTTCAGAGACGACGAGACTCCTGGAGATCTGCCGAATTCTGATGCCAGCTCACGATAAGGGTTCCGTCCTGTTAAAAAGGCTGTGGTTGGGGCAGTGAGCCGCAGTAAGGAGTGTGTGTGTGAGAGTGTGTGTGTAACTGGCTTCTCCTCTCCCTCTTTGGAATGCAGTCTGCCATGCGGCGGCCGTCGGCGACACGCGCCCTCTCTCTGGTGCTGTGCGTGCTGGCGCTGGCCCCGGGGCCCGTGGAGGCGGGGCCGGAGACGCTGTGTGGGGCGGAGCTGGTCGACACGCTGCAGTTTGTGTGTGGAGACAGAGGCTTTTATTTCAGTAAGTGCACTTTTTATTTATTCATAAAGGCTTCGCTGCTCTCTTTCCCAACTCTCCCTCCCTCCCTTACTGCCTCCTCATCTCCACCCCCAAAGCACTAATGCGCACCTCATAAATAAAAAACTGTATTCTTTCGTCATCCTTGGCCTTCCACTTTCTCTCTACTTTCTCTTTAAAGGGTTTTTACCCGGTACGATATGGTACGGAACATTTTCAACAGTGTGAGCTCCAGAGCTTTTTCCATCTCAGTGTATACCGTACTGTACTGTATCATTATAAAAAATAAGTATACTTAAGTGTGCTACAATACTTCTTGGGGTGGGGTGATGGTGGTCTAGTGGTCAGGATACTCATGTCTGGACCAAGAGGTTGTGGGTTCGAGGGAAGTGGATAAATTAAAATGTATGTATTATTTTACAGTTTTTATTACCAACACATTTAAATAAAGATGAACAAAGAGTGAGAATCAGCAACTGAAATCAGCTTGTATCGCAGTCTTCCTTATATAGCTGGGGTAGTTGCTAGTGTCAGGTTAGGGGGTTGTCATTGTGATAGGAGGGTCGCAGGTTTACGGGGTAAAGATACTAGGGGTGCATAGTTCAGTACATACTTTTCCCATTTGGCTGTAACAGATCAACAAAAAAACACATTGAATTGAATGTAGTTTAGGGTTATGAATCGTTTTTTTTTTTAATCGATTTTGAATTGACAGAGTAAGGATCACGATTCAATGCGATTAGATTTTTTTGCACACTCCTAAAAGTTACCAATGAAATACAGATGAGCAAGGTACCATTCCCAGACACTGCTGCCCTGAGGCTGCCAAAAGCTGCCCACTGCTCCTTCATGAATTCAGAATTCAGATTTTACATTTGCTTGTGGAGCACTGTGTGCTGTGCTGTGTTCACAAGCACACTGACAGAATTTATCTGACACTTATCCAGTGCAACTTCCATTTTCCTAATTACGAGGACAGTCTCCCTGAGAGCAACTTGGGGTTAAGGGTCCTGCTCAGGGACCCAGTGATGGTAGTGCTGGAAGTAGGATTCAAACCTACAACTTCTTGGTCTAGAGGTGAGTATCGCCTAGCAAATGGACAACCTTGACCCGTGTCTCTTAGGGAAAAACTCCAGCTATGGTTAGTGCTGAGGTGATGTTGCGCGTTGTAGGTTAAGATTCTCGTTAATATTTAAAATTCTTTATTTGTCACGTACACAGTTATACGAGTATAACACAGAATGAAATGCATCATGTTTTATTTCTAGACTGAAAGTAAGAGTTTGGTTCCAAAGTGCTATAAATCCGCAAATGTTACTTTGAGAAAAAAGTGGTCACATGAAAACCACATTTTTCTGTTTTAAGGTGCAATCTATATTTTGATTTGCAATATATCCAAGATGCATTTACCCAATAAAACATTAGCAATAAAATTTGCAATAAAAGCTAATTTTCTGTATGAAAATGACACACATATGACAAGCCCCAAACTTGAACAACATCACTTAAGTTGGAGCACAGATTCTAAAAAATACATTCATCTTGCCGTCTTTCCCAAACTGCATTCACCTCATTCCCACAGACGAAATCAGCACTGGCTCATCGATATGTCAAAGTTATTCATTTAATTTCAGTCAAACTCGACAGTGTTCACTGACAGGACGCTACCATTACAGTTTGTGTCTTTGAAAGGCGTGATATAATTGATCGTATGGAAATGTTGGTTTTTGCTGGAAATCAGGACTGCCATTTGTCTCGGTTTTGGAAAAAGTGAAGAAACAATGCAGAGAAACATGGCGGAAATTATGTTTTGTATAGAATAGATTATTTTGGCGGTAACTCAATTTATTTTAATTGGCATTTATCACATTTTGGAACCAAACAGGGGCAGTTGGTGGCGTAACGGTAGTGTGTTTGCCCCATGATCAGAAGGTCACAGGTTTGATTCCAGGGCCAGTAAAGTTACCACTGAGTTACTCATGAGCAAGGTACCGTCCTCAAGCACTGCTCCCCAGGCGCTGCCCCTGTTAGCTGCCCACTGCTTCTTCATGGATGGGTCAAATACAGAGGTCACATTTTGTTGTGGTCCACTGTGTGCTGTGCTGTGGTGTGTTGACAATGACAAATCATCACTCACTTTCAAACTCTTTATATTATGTTAATGAAATGTTTCAAAAAGCTAAATCCAAAAATTAAAAATATATAGAAAATATGTAGTGATGATATACAGGTTTGCATATAGAAATGCCACATGAAAGTAGTATGATATAGATATGGAGATTGTTCAGTGATATCCATAAGTTGAAATTTCAATAATATTGTGGTTGACATGAAGTGGTTGGAAATCTTTTACCGTTGACCAAAGTGAAATTTGTCAGTCACGAGTTTGGTGGAACATCTAAAGGACAGGGTTTTAAGTAGCATTTGGTGGAAAGTCAGGAGAAAAGAGAGAGAATAACTGTAGCACAGAATATTTTTCCAAAAGAAAATACAGGGAGCTGCCCAAAGAAATTCTTTTACTTTCTGTCCAAGTCTCCCATTTTCCATTCATAGTATGGAGGCTGGGGCTGCCCTTACCTTCCATTGGGGTCTAGTGGTTGGGATTCCTGCTCCACTGGGGTCTAGTGGTTGGGATACCTGCTCCACTGGGGTCTAGTGGTTGGGATACCTGCCTAAGTACCAAGAGGAACCTCCAGCACTATCATCATTGGGACCCTGAGCATGACCCTTTACCCCAAGTTGCTCTGGGCACACTGCCCCGAAATTAGGTAACAGAAGTTACTAAATTTAAGTAACCAATGGAAGTGAGAGTGAGTGGTTATTTGTCATTGTGAACACACCACAGCGCAGCAAACAGTGCACGACAACCAAATGTGACCTCTGCATTTGACCCATCTATGACATGGGCAGCATCCAGGGAGCAGTGCTTGGGGACGATACTCTGCTCATGAATACCTCAGTGATATCTTTACCAGGATTCCTGGGATTAAATCCGGCGACCTTCCGATCACGGGGCGAACACCCTAATCATTACGCTACCAACTGCCCCTACCGAAAAGTATGCTTTAAGTTCCTTCATACATTATCTGAAGTGCTTAATCCCAATTGAGATCATGGGGACCGGAGCCTGTCCTGGGACTACTGCCGCAAGGCAGGAAACCAACCCAACACACCGCAAAACACACACGCTCACATTCACACCCATTAGGATACTCGCCTGTGAATCAAGAGGTTGTGGGTTTGACTCCCATCTCCAGCACTACCATCACTGGGTCCCTGAGCAAGACCCTTAACCCCCTTAAGATGCTCTCTTGGGGTAGTTGGTAGTGTAACGATTAGGGAATTGGCCCTGTGTATGGAAGGTCGCCGGTTCAAGTCCCTTGCCAAGTAAAGGTACCACTGAGGTACTCATGAGCAAGGTACCGTCCCCAAGCACTGCTTTCTGGGCACTGCCCATGTTAGTTGCCCGCTGCTCCTTCATGGATGGGTCAAGTGCAGGGCTCACATTTGGTTGTGGTGCACAATGCACTGTGCTGCATTCACTCTGACAACAAATCACTCAGTTAAATTCATTTAAAATTAATTTCAAAGATAAATTCCCAAAACAGGGCATACATCTGTTCCTCATCACACCAGCGTCTGCATACAGAGAGTCTTGACTACTATATTCAGTCTTAAGTTTTTGCACCTGTTGCTAGCTTGTTGAGGGAGTGGAAAGTAAAAACGAGAGAAACATCTGAGGGAATTATGAGAGTAATTCAAATATAATTGCAAAACTTGACAGCTCTGCCGTAATACTTGCACGCTGCCAAGTTACGGCAGAATAATTTCTAAACTAACATTCTCAGAAGTTTTTCTAATCCTTGATCAGCGCTGGCTATTTTTAAGCACCTGCTGAAATATGTTAGCAATGAATTTCATCTGGATGTAATTGTGCATGTTTGTGTGTGAGAATGCAATGTTGACTTATGCTCTAATAATTTTGCAATAATTACACACTGGGGAAATAGAGAAGTTACGTCAGTTGTCAATAGTAATTGGAATTTTTGATGGTCTAAAAAGGACGAGTTGACCAATTTGGGACAGTTGGTACCGCTACAGTATGTTCAAGATTATGTCCCGGACCAGTCAAAGTACTACTGAGCAAGGGTCCGTCCAAAAAGACTGCTTCCAAAAATCTGCCCACTGCTCCTTCATGGATTGGTCAAATGCATTGTGCACTGTATACTGTGCTGTGCTGTATTCACAATGACAAATCAACAATAAATGCAGTAATATACAGTGCACCACAATGAAATGTGACCTCTACATTTGGTCCATCTGTAAAGGAGCATGCATGTCTCCTCAAATAGCTGTGCTGTGTTCACAATGACAAAATCACTCACTTAAATTGAAATCTTTTTATGACCTATCAATGCCCAGGGATTTGTTTTGTCTGAACAAACAGATTCTTGGTAATCTGAACTTTCTGTGAAATTGTTGCATCATTACCTCATGCTGAAAAGAGAGGGACAGAACTGGCTCAGTACTAAAGCAAATTAAAGTGAGTGATTTTGTCATTGTGAACACAGCACAGCTATTTGAGGAGACATGCATGCGCCTTTACAGATGGACCAAATGTAGAGGTCACATTTTGTTGTGGTGCACTGTATATTACTGCATTTATTGTTGATTAAGTGAATTTAAGTGAGTGATTGTCATTGTGAACACAGCACAGCACACCAATGTGAACTAATTGCTTTTCATCCATCCATGAAGGAGCAGTGGGCAGCTCTATGTCTGTCAGGGCGGTACTTTGCAAATGAATAACTTATTGGTACCTTTACTGGTTCAGGACTTGGACTTGGCGCCCATATGATATTGGGGGCAGGGGCAACAAACCGCTGTTATAATCGATTATGGTCTGCCACTGCACTGATGCAGAATCGTCCGCGACTGCATTGCGATGCATCGATTATGCAAATAATTGCAACACCCCTACTGCATATATAACATATCCTATATGTAGTGGATATATAAGAAGCACCTATATTTTAAGTTCCTCTCTGTAAGAGCTTCTGCCAAATATAGTGAATGTAATGTTTGCAGAACTTGAAACGTAAAATAACATATTTTTCAGACATCTGCATATGCCCCAAAATTATGCGTCCTATTTACTGTACAGCTTTAAGAAGTGAGGATGCCATATGGAGTCATCGTGGTAGGTTTGTGCACTTCTGTATTTTTTCTCCAGGCGTTTAAATGAGTAAGTGAGTATTTTGCCATGGTGAACACACCACAGCGCAGGACAGCACACAGTGCACCACAAGGAAATCCGAGCTCTGCATTTCACCCATTCCTGAAGGATGACTGGAGGTGGTACCTTGCTCACGAGAACCTCAGTTGTACCTTTACTGGTCTAGGACTTGAACTGATGACCTTACGATCACGTATCAGTATGCTGACAACTTCCCCACATAGTTTGTGTGTCTTCCTTGCATGGTGTGTAGCCTTAGACACAAATCTGACATTTCAACTAAAGACTTTATCACACACCACCTCCAGTGTCACATTCCCATTTTCCAGAAGCACAGGGACAGCATTTGGAAAATTCCTTTTGACCACAAATGGAAAAGGATGTTTTTATTGTTACTGGCTTCACCTGCGATATTGAAAAATCATCAGTACATTGGAACAATGATCACGCACCTGCTCATTCATTCATCATGTGAACCGCTTAATCCCAGTCGTGGTCAAAGGGACTAGAGCCTATCCCAGGATTACGGGTACGAGGTGGGGACCAACCCTAATGGGGGCAATTGAGAGTCACTAATCAGCCTAAACTGCGTACTTTTGGACTGTGGGAGGAAACCGGAGCACCCGGACAAAACTCACACCAACACAAACTCTACATAGAAAGAGCCCATGGCTGACCCAGGGAGCGAACCCACAACCTTCTTACTGTGAGGCAACACCACTAACCACTACACCACTGTGTTGCCCAAATACCTGCTCTCTCCAGGTGAAGTCAATAGCAGAAAAAATAATAAAATAGTCAATAGTAAGAAACAATAACTATAATAGGGTGGCACGGTGGTGCAGTGGTTAGCGCTGACGCCTCACAGCAAGAAGGTTCTGGGTTCGAGCCCTTGGTCGGCTGCTCTTCCCGTGTTTGCATTGTTTCCTCCTGGTGCTCCGGTTTCCTCCCACAGTCCAAAAGCATGCACTATAGGTTAATTGGTGACTCTAAATTGGCCCTGTAAGGTGTGAATGTGAGAGTGATTGTATGAGTGTGTGTACCCTGCGGTGTGTTGGCGCCTGCCCAGGGTTTTTCCCCACCTTGCGCCCATAAGTTCCAGGGATGGGCTCCGGTCTCCCCGCGACCCCAGTTGGGATTAAGTGGTTTGGATAATGAATGAATATATGAATATTATTAACGCCCTCTTATGCAGTTTTTAACCAAAGTTCTTGGTTCTTAGGTAAGAACAGGTTCTTTAATCGTTAAACAGCACTTTTACACACATTTTATTGCATACATGTTTGTGCACAACATGAGTTTATTGAGTTTTCTTCAATTCTGCAGTTGCATAAAATTATAGTGTTTAAAAGTCAACTTTCTTAAGAACAAATTCAAGAAAAATCTGAATAAGAAGCTGCATTAATAGGTGTACACTTTGCATCATAGCTGCTAACAGATCCTTTTTCACACTTGTGTGCTCATCTTTGGAAGCAGCTGTAGCAGAAAAGAGGAAAATGTGTAAACAGCGAATCACACACACTCTAACACACACTCATACACACCCCCGACTCAGGCTCTCGTCCCAGAGCAGCAGGGGATTATGGGGGATTACAAGATGATTAGGACGCCCCCCTTCACCCCTCCTCCTCTTGCTATGCTGGACTCGAGCACTATATAAAGTCTTCTTGTGAGCGCTAACGTTGACATTAAAAAAGGAGTGGAGGTGTCATTTTTCCTGCTAAGAATGAATCAAATGAAGACTTGGAGTATGTTGGAGCCACCGAGCAGAGAGAACAAAGAGGTGTCTCACTAAAGCTAGTGCCACACTCACCAAAATGGCTGTCTTAAGCCAGGAAAAACAACACAGACTCAGACTTGGATTTGGTCCTGGTGTGGAAAATCATATCATGGCTCATGCTAATTCTAAAGGTGTTGGTTAATGTCTTCACGTTGCACATGGCTGTCTGCTTGATGACTTTAGGGGCCTCGTCACTTCCAAATGCTGCTGATCTGCCACAAGCCCAATCAATCAATATTTCCTAACCATCCAGCTATCTATACACATCAATCAGTCCCTTCATCCATTCATCCACTCACTTATCCATCCATCTATCCAGTCATCTTCCATCCATCCATCTATGTATCCTCCACTCATTCATTTACTGATTAATTCATATTCATTCAGTTTATCTATTCGCCCAAATTGTTTGTCCACTTTATAGTGAACCTCCATCCATTCATCAATCCATCAATTAATACCTCCATCTGTTCTTCTTTCATCCACCAAAATGTTCATTCATTCATTCATTCATTTTTAAATTCACCCAGTTTATCTGTTTGTTCCCTAAACTCCCAGCGGTGCACCCATGGGCTCTCCATTTCCGAATGAAAACCTCTCTCTCTCTCTTTTTTTCCAAAACACTGTTGTCAGTGTAGAGCAAGTGCAAACCAGAAGTTAATGCTCTTTGTCAGCGTTGGCAGTCTGGCGAGCCAAGAGCTATTAACTCTGAAAGGGAAAGGCATTTCCTCCTTGTAAATGCCATATTAAATTATTATTATTTTATTTGGTAACAGGGAAAAGCCTATCAGGGCAGTATTGCTTCAGGTGAGCGGGGAATTGTAAGCGGAGAGTGTGATATTTTATAAAGGCCTCTGGGAGGTAGGGATGGGGGATGGGGACGGTGTTAAGGAGGGGGCTCGGTGAGCTTTGAGGGGGAGGTCGGTAAGTACACTCGGTCGCTCGGATACCTCACAAACCCAACCTGCAATAAATCCTTCAGTGACTGGGAGATTTGAGAATGAAAATTGGCCACATCCCAGACAAGCAGAAGTCGTATTTATAACACGCTTCAAGAAAAGTACGCCGAGACCTGCAGCTAATTGACACTTCAACAACACTTTCAAATGTGGCACAGTATTGGCGAGTGTAATGTTCTACTTAAATCACTTTGAGTGAAAAGTGAAAGTGAGTGACTATTTGTCATTGTAAACACAGCACAGCATGCAGTGCACCACAACCAAATGTGAGCTCTGCATGTGACCCATCTGTGAAGGAGCTTTTTGGCAGCACCTGGGGAGTAGTGTTTGGGGATGGTACCTTGCTCTTGAGTACCTCAGTGGTACCTTTACCAGACTTTCTGATCATGGAGCCAATTCCCTAACTGTTATACAACCAACCCCCGATGGGTCAAAAGTATTTTGTTACTGATAAGCTTGTGAAAACATGGTGCTATGTGTAATATATATTGGTAGTGAACAGTTGCAAAGCTCTTTTGTTAAATGTGTTGCAAACAATTGAATTGCCACATGCCATTTCGATCCGTCTCTGCTGTCTGTGGTTTCAGCGTGGAGTTTTACCTGGCGTTTTCTGGAGTTTAGCTGTGTTTTCTGCATATGCTCTGCAGGACGATGGCACTCTCCCAGGTTCATACTCAGCCCCACGCTAATGCAGAGATTTGGTAAAAGATATGGGGTCAGAAAGGGAAGAACGTGATATTCTCAACATTCGGGTGACTGCGACCTTTTTTTTTTTTTTTAACTGTGGAACGGCAGCCAAGAAAGAGTCTGCGCTGTGCAAAGTGATACCCTGTAAATTTCACACTGGAGAAATCTGTGTCATTAACGCTGTCTGTATGTTGGAATAATAAGAGCTATGGTCTGGCTGTGATACAGAGCTAGCCTGTATAGTGCTTTAAATCCAACTTTACTACCCAAACGTTCACATTTGTACCGTCTTTTGCCTTGTGATGCTGGAGGCATTTATTATCCTCGGAGAATTGGTCCGGTTCCAAAATTAAATTGGATGAGGTGCGTGACCTCACTATTAAAGTGGGATAGTTAGTTATAGTGCACTACTGCTCGAGAAATAAAAACGAGTGTGTCATTAGGAAAATGCTCTTTAAAGTAAAGATTTAAGATTCCTCCCCTCTTTAACTGGGCACTATAATTATATAGAAAAGACAAGAGAAAAGGTGAGGCAGATCTCCCAGCAGGTAACTCACAGCCAGTTTGAGCTCTTTAACTCAGGAAGACGTTTATCCGCTGTGAGTGCCATCAATCATATTAACTATATTAAGTGGCCAATAAGACATTTTGGCTCATATGTTGCATCTCCTGGCTTTTAATGGTGCTTTTTTGTATGCATGGTGAGTCGTAGACAAATTTTCACTCGGTAGACAATAAAGATGTTGAATGAAGGGAACTGATAAACTTTTATCAATATCAATGTCATTGTGGATTCTGCCTATCAGTCCAATTCCTTATCAATTCTCTTATCGAGTCCTGAGTGGTGTTTTGAGTGTGAATAATGTAGTTCTACACAGCACCAAAAACAGCCATTTTATTTTCACAAAATGATGTCTGCACAAGACTGTGAACATCAGCCCATTGATATTGATATTCAGAGTTGTTATTCTGCAGAGACGTTCTATGGTTTAGTTTATGAAGAACAATAAGGTTAGTGCAGGTAGAAACACTTCTTCATCCATTTGGAATCCATCTGGATATAGAATAAAATGATCCGATAACAAGTAATGTATTTTTCCATATTTATTTTTTACTCTCTAACATTATAGAATGGAATCAAATATTTTCTGATTAATGTAAAATGAAGAAATACTGAAGTTTTCATCATTTTTGAACATTTGGACTGATTTTGGTCTATAACTCGTTTTTGACTCATTTCTGGGAGAGGAGTAAATTTTTGTCATGAGGGCGTTCCATATGAGAGCTGCAGCACAATAGTGCTGTGGACGCGTGTCGGGAATAAATATACATGTGACCCGATCTGCCGTAATGAGTCGGAAGTCGGCGTTCTGTTTATTTAGATACGGGCCGATTATGTTGAAAAACTTCAAAAATATCGGTTTTTCCCTTTTTCTTGAGCATTCAGATTAATTTTGAAGACCTTTTCTTTCATATACCAAAAAAAGAAAATCATATTTTGATATTTTTCAACATAATCGGCCGTCAGAGATTCAAATAAATAGAACGCCGCATTCGACTCATTACGCAGATCGGGTCACATATCAAGTAAATAACTGTACTGTGAGTAGAACGCTGTTGTTGTTGTTATTTATCAGCTAAAATATAAGTTTAGTCTGTAATAAATGAGATGATTTAACTCAACTCAAAGGTTTTAGTGAATGTTGGACTTCCCTGTGAGAGTCGTGAGCGCTAACAAACGCAGTGTGTGTGTTTACATCGTGAGAAATATCATTTACACGTTATGATTCCTCATGGTTGAAGGTCGAGTTGCAGAGAGTGTGACGTAATGAACTGTGACGCAAAACCGGAAATTGTTTTGCTGGGAAATGAGAGAATTGTTAAGAAGAATCGATAACATTGAATCCAGATCAATTGGAACCGGTTTTCGATTTCCACCTCTAATCAGTGTTCACCTTGTTATCTTCAGTATTTCTTCTTCTTCTCACATTTTCTGCTAAACTCCCAGCGGTGTCAACTTTGGTCAGTTGGCAGGAGTGAGATTTTCGGTTAGGGTTAGGGTAAGTGTTAGCAGTAATCATAGCGCTACACAGGCGTTAGAACTATTTTCCACAAATCAACAATCAGAGAAAAGTGCATAGAAAATGCACGAGACAGATTACAGATTAGTCTAGTGATCAACTCAGCATATGAGTGAACAATTTTTAAAAAATATTATAATGGTTAGGTTTCACGCTTGAGTGTGAGAGTGTGAGAGTGTGAGTTTGACGCTTAACCAGATGCATGAGAGTTGGAACTCCTTCCACAGCCGCTTTTATCATAGATACACATTTACATATGTACAGATTTACATTTAAAAATTTAGCGGACGCTCTTATCCAGAGCCTCCATTGTCCTAATCCTGGGACAGTCTCCCTTGAAGAAACTTGGGTTTAAGGGATTTACTTGGGAAATAGGTCTCGAACCCATGACCTCTTGGTCCGGAGGCAACCGTGCAGGCTATAGGGGTGTAGTGTGCTTTCATACATGTTTTTGCTACATGCACTTGTTCACAAGTTCTGTCCATTTTTTCTTTTTCCGTTATTTGTGCGTTATTTTTGAGAAACATCTTGGTGTTCAGTGACTAAATGTTGCTGAGTGCATTATGAATAGTGCTGTTTGCATCATAAATGGGATTTGTTATGTGATTGCATCATTTTGTGATAAATCCTAATCCTAATCCTAATCCTAATCCTAATCCTTTTGCTACAAATAAAGCAATCACATTTACATTTCCTTGTGAAAATGCCTCTAGTTATTATTATAATCATTATAATTATTGCGCTGCAGGTAAACCAACGGGCTACGGCCCTAGCTCCCGGCGCTCCCACAACCGAGGCATCGTGGACGAGTGCTGCTTCCAGAGCTGTGAGCTGCGGCGACTCGAGATGTACTGCGCTCCAGTGAAACCTGGGAAAACGCCACGTTCCCTACGGGCGCAACGCCACACAGACACCCCCAAAACACCAAAGGTGGGCCTGGATTATTTTCATAAAATCACATTATTTTAAATGTCACAATAAAACAACAATACTTCGCTGTATACTTTCTTGCCGTGAGGTGAATAAAACTAACTTCATGATGGTTTTGACGTTCCTCAACACTCTTCTAGTCCTTTATTTATTGGCTTATATTATTGGCAAAACACATACTAGATCTACATGCTTTATATAGATTTTTCCAGAAGGTCCAGAGCTACTCTTTTATGTACGTAAATACCAAGACAAACCTGATATCATCGTTTTCATGAGCAACTTTTTGTTTTCATCTGTTGCTTTAACGTTATAAGAAATATTTTGTTTTCAGTAAAGATTTTTATTGGTTAGCGAGAAGGTCCTGGGTTGGATCCCTGGTTCGCCCATAAGGCTGTTCTGTGTGGAGTTTGCATGCTCTCCCTGTGTTCGCGTGGATTTCCTCCGGGTGCTCCGGTTTCCTCCCACAGTCCACAGGCATACACAATAGGTTAATTGGTTACTGTAAATTGGCCCCATAAGGTGTGAATGTGTGTGTGAGTGTATGTGCCCTGTGGTGTGTTGGCACCTGGTTAGTCCCCACTTTGCGCCTGTAAGTTCCTGGGATAGGCTCCGGAGCACCCGGAGGAAACCCACATGAACACGGAGAGAGCATGTAAACTCCACACAGGAAGGCCCTATGGCCATCCCCGGGGTTCGAACCCAGGACCTTCTCGCTGTGAGGCAGAAGCGTTAACCATGCGCCAACGTGCCACCCTGTGACAGAACTATCATGCTCAAATTATTTCCAATAAACCGGAATTTTTAATCCATGTTCATTTATATATATATTTGTGTTTTGTTTTGTTTTTTTGCAGAAACCTATATCTGGTCATAGCCACCCGTCTTGTAAGGTAGGTTGTTCATACGTTTGCTAAAAGTGTAGGTTATAAAATGTCATTGTTGCTAAAGTTGCAAATCCATGGTTTCAGTTTATACCTAACTTTTATCGGGTTATATTCGGGGTTTTATTAAATCATTAACAAAACATTTAAGTGTAAATACCGATTTGATCAATTAGTCATGTTAAAGCACTTCTTTTGTTTCCTTTAAGTAAGAATAATTTGGAAATTTTCAACCAACATGAGTTTTCAGTCTTAAAACGTGGGTTTTTAAAGTCAGGATACAGAAATGAAAATGTTCACCACACATTTGGTTCAACTTCAATCCTTAAGTTCAGTTGCCGACTTAAATTGAACTTCCAAATTCCTAATTACAGGGACAGTCTCCCTTAGAGCAGCTCGGGCTTGTCAATATCACTTGTCTCTTCCTAGCCAATCAAAATTGAGGAAGAGGCGGGACATATAAATCAGTGGCACTCTCCCAGCTGTTTACTTGCACAGATTATCTCATGCACCCAATCTCTACGTCTCGAAGAATCTATGTCAAGCGCTGCCGCTAATGCTAAGATGTGATTCTCTCCATCTTGTCGGCTAAACTAGCGATCTCAAAGAAACACGTTGAAACAGGAACGAATGCGGAAGTGCCCGATGGTGCTTTTCGTAACTTTGCAACAACGAGCGCTGAGGAAAAGCTCTGAGAAATCACTCTGGAAGTAAGGTTTTGACTGCTCTCAGTGGAAAAAAAAATATGTTTGGTGGACACAAGCCCTAAAGGTACCACTGAGGTACTCATGAGGAAAGTACCATCTCCAAGCCCGCTTGGTGGTCTAGTGGTCCGGTGTGGCGTAATGGTTGTCAAGTTTTCATGTGTTTGAGTCTTACTTGAGCAAAACCTTTAACCCCAAGTTGCTGCAGGGAGACTGTCCCTGAAATTAGGGAATGAAGGTTGCTCGGGATAATAAGTGAAAGTGAGTGAACATTTGTAATTGTGAACACAGCACAGCACACAGTTCACCACAACCAAATGTGAGCCACCCTGTGAAGGGGCAGAGGGCAGCTGACATGGACAGCACCCGGGGAGCAGGGCTTGGGGACGGTACCTTGCTCAGGAGTACCTCAGTGGTATTTTTACTGCTCCGGGATTTGAACTGGCGACATTGCTAACAAGTGTCCCAAAAATTGTGCTCAATGGCATAAATGTAAATGTAACACATTCACGCTTAAACGTAGCCAAAATTGCATACATTTTTATTTGAAGTGGAAGTAAATGAAAGACGCATGTTAACAAGACTTACAGATCAAATCCTTTTTTACAATGTAGCTGCACATTAGCTCATCCTCAGCTCTGGAAGGATGCCACTAGTACATTCTACTGCATGGACACAGTGCATTCCACCTCTTCCTCCCTCCATCTCTGCCCGACGGTGTGCCATCCACTTAAGCGTCTCCCCGAGTGTTTTTTTACAACCCCACTCAAAAAAGGAACACCATTAGCAGCAGAAGGGGCTAAGTGGTTTTTGTGGTAGCGCTGCAGGCGCTCCGTCCCGGCGCTCGTCCTCCGTCGCATACGTCATGCTTTTGGAAAGCTCTCCTTCTCATGTCGCTTCTGCACCCAGATTTAGAGGAACATCGGCTCACGTGAAAGCCGGGTCTCTTCTCCTGAGCACTCGTGAATTATGCACGTTAACCTCGCACTGGTGAAGCGGCATGCGCCTCTTGGACGAGTTTTTATTTTCTTGCACATTTGGAATTACCGTCCGTTCACTCGACAGCTGTGTTGCAGGTGTTACGCCAATTTCTGGGACTAATTGAGTTTGATACTCTAGAGGGCGCTGTTTTATGTTTTTCTTTCTAATTCCATTTGTTTTTAAAGTTATTTCCCACTTTGTTTGGTGTTTAAAAGAGTCAGAAGCAGGCTGACACCTTGAAGAAGTAGTGTGATGGCTATGTACAAAAGTTTCTGGAGACCGGTTTTGAGACCAGTATTTAAAAGTCTCGGTCTTGTCACGGACTCGGACAAAGAGGACTCGGGATTTTATTTGGAGATCAGCCGAGACGACAACTCTGGAAATATTACTATAAAAATCCTTGAGGCTGACGCAGGCATTTTGCGTTGTTTATTAATTAATGTTTTAATAACTCAGAATCCCTTTAACTTCTTACAAAAAAACCACACACATACTGTCAGAATCATTAAGATTTCTATATATATATATATATATGTATATATATATATAGTATGTATGTATATATATATATATATATATATATATATATATATATATATATATATATATATATATATATATATATATATATTTATTTATTTATTTTTTATTTTTTTCTTATCAATATATCTGTCATATCTGTTCAGTCTTATCTCTTGTAAAGTTCAGTAAAAATCTTTTCTCCAACTTTCTATTCAGAGGTGCACTGAAGAACTCAGTTTAGGAGTGCAATGGGAGAACTATCAATGTAGCGGACGTGATGAGGACGAGACGTTAACGAAGAAGACAAGTGGACGAAATGGACAGTAATGAAAGTGAAGAGAGAGAAGCGGTAAGAACCCTCAACCAACCATCTGACTAACCAAACCCCACATTACAGCCCCCCCTAATCCAATCCCCAACCCTCCGTGATCCCGGCCCCATCCTGGGCAGTTGGTACACACTACAAATAAACACACACACACACACGCTTGAGGCTAACAGGTGAATCCATGTACAACAAAAAATAATCCCTGGCATTACAGAGAAGATTTTAAAAAAACACTGCAACTGCTCTGTTGTTTCTAGAAAAGGAATAAAACATCTTTCAGACGTATTTAGCTGCTAAAAAATAGAGTAAAAAATTGTGGTTGTTGTTTAGCTGCTGGAGATTTTAATCTAACTAAAGGCATCACTTTTTGTGAGAGAGAGAGAGAGAGAGATAAAAAGAGGTTTTTCTGACAAAAAGCTAGAACACACCCCTCAACACTTCTCACACTAATCAACATAGCGAGAAATTACAATTCCCCTAAAAGGACAAATAAATGCGAAAAGAACCACAAATGAGTTTTATGCGGAGCACGAGATGCGTGAGATGCTTTTGTCTAGTGGTTAGGTTACTCGCCTTCTGGACCAAGAGGTCGTGGGTTTGAATCCTACTTCCAGCACTATCATGAGTGTGACGCTGCGCAGGACCTCTAACCACCAGTTGCTCCAGGGAGACTGTCCCTCAAATTAGGACATAAAGTTGCTCTGGGGTGCGTTTCCCAAAAGCATAGTTGCTAACGTACTTCTTACTGTGTTAACAGCACTATGTTAGTTGCTAACATACACTATGTTAATGCCTAGGTACACAATGTTATTTGCTAACGTACACTATGTTAGTTGCTAACGTATTACCTTATGTCAGTTGCTGACACACTTGCGTCAGTTGCTAACGCATTACTATGTTCATGCTAAGTACACAGTGTTATTTGCTAATGTACACTATGTCAGTTGCTACTATACACTATGTCAGTTGCTAATATACACTATGTTAGTTGCTAACGTACACTATGTTCATGCTAAGGTACACAATGTTAGTTGCTGACGTATTAATTATGTCAGCTGTTAACGTGACACTATGTCAGTTGCTGCAATGCAATAATTATAAAAGTTCATGCCAAGGCACAATGTTATTGCCAATGCACACTATGTTCATGCTAAGGCACACAATGTTAGCTGCTGACGTACACTATGTCAGTTGCTAACGTACACTATGTCAGTTGCTAACGTACACTATGTCCATGCTAAGGTACACAATGTTAGTTGCTAATGTACACTGTGTTAGTTGCTAATGTACACTATGTTAGTTGCTAACGTACACAATGTTATTTGCTAACGTACACTGTTAGTTGCTAATGTACACTATGTTAGTTGCTGACATACACTACGTAAGTTGCTAACGTACACTATGTTAGTTTCTAATGCACACTGTGTTAGTTGCTAACGTACACTATGTTCATGCTAAGGTACACAATGTTAGTTGCTAATATACACTATGTTAGTTGCTAATGTACACTATGTCCATGCTAAGGTACACAATGTTATTTGCTAACGTACACTATGTTAGTTGCTAATGTACACTATGTTAGTTGCTAACATACACTAAGTTAGTTGCTAATGAACACTATGTTCATGCTAAGGTACACTATGTTAGTTGCTAACGTATACTATGTTAGTTGCTAATGTACACTATTTTCATGCTAAGGTACACAATGTTATTTGCTAATGTACACTGTTAGTTGTTAATGTACACTGTGTTAGTTGCTAATGTACACTATGTTAGTTGCTAATGTATACTATGTTAGTTGCTAACATAGTTAGCAATTATGCTATTGGGAAACGCACCCCTGGATAGGAGCTTCTGCTAAATGCCGTAAATGGAAATGTAAAAGTAACTGTGCTACTGAAAAATTAGTAGCATCACAAATTTTAGTCAGCTTCTCCCCAACATGACTGTAAGCAAACTTCCACACCACAGACTTACAGCATTAGGGCCTGTGTCCACCAAATGTGTTGTTTGAGCTGAGAGCGGTCAAAACCTCACTTCCAGAGTGCATTCCTGGCGCTTCTCTCTGTACTTGTTGTTGCTAAGTTACAAAAAGCATCATCACGTGTAAACATTGTAACATGTTCCTTGGAGATCAGTATTTTACCCGACATTAAAGAGATTTTCTTTACAATGGAGAGAAATGTCATCTTGGCGTTAGCGGCAGTGTTTGAACTAGTTAGCTTCTCCAGCTGCTCCAGATACGTCGCCATTGTTGTTAGTGTCTTTTTGACTGTGTATGCCCCGTGCCTTCCTCGATTTTGATTTGCTAGCAAGAAAGAAGCGACATTGACGAGCCCAGCGCTGTTCTAATAGTTGAACGGATTTCAGCTTGAAGAGCTTTGAGCGCTGTGGTAAAAAACATCTCCACCGACATCTGTTTCTTCGCAGAAACTCTCTGAATGCTGAAACTCATAGGATTTGTATCAAAAATAGGCACTGCCAGCGCAACAACCGTGATTGGTGGACACCAGCTCTTACACCTGCAAAAACACTGCTGCTTTGCCTTTAAAGTTGTTGGTTCATATTCTCAGCCGCTCTACAGGTTAAAGGACAAACTGACCTGCGCAACACAATCCCTGTATCATTCGCTCCTTCATTCATTTTTACAATTAAAAACCAAAAACGCAAATACATTACCCTCTATATTTGTTACTGAAACCGAAATGTTAAAAAAAATTCTCATTTTGTCCTCAAACAAGAAATTAAACATTCTGTTGTTGTTTTTCTTGAATGCAAGTGGCAGGAAGAGTGTAAAAATGCACGAAAAATCTCAGATGAAGAAGAGTAAACCTCTTACTGCTACGGGTGTAACAATACATCCATACATTAATTTAGTCAACAACTCTTACAAAAACAAAATGTTTGTGGATGGTTTCCGGGTTAATTTGTATAGTCTTTACATATAAAGAAAAAACTAAATGGAATACTTTTATTCTAGCACAAAAAAATTAAAAAATTAATTTTTACTTTTACCAGGTTTTACTTTTTCATTTTAGTTTTGGAAACAAATATATAAAAAATGTGTTTTTGTGGTTTTTGGTTTTAATTTGAAAGTGAATAAAGACACAGATTAAGCACGGCTTTTAAACACCGCGGCTCTGTCTAGTTCACGTGTGAGTTGCGTTATTTAGAGCTTGTTTCAGGGGGACATATAGACAATTTTTCGCACAATCCCATACTGAACGACTGCCGGTCCTGAGAACTCAGTGATCAGACGCTCCTCTCTCCAGCTGTGTAATCCACCTATATATTTATGTTAACCATTGCTTTTTTGTGTTTTTCATTGTTAAATTTTTATGTCATTATACACAATAGCATCATATACCAGAACTATATAAGAACTCTACCCACTGTATAATGGTGCTATTTTGTAGTTCATTGCAAGAGTTGGCTGAACGCGGGAGAGTGGTGTGTTTTTGTTATTTTGGTTAAACTGGAGGTTAAAAGGCCTTCCCTTTTGCACAGCCTTGTGTCCGCCATTCTAATAATATTCGTTTTATTGAGGTATGCTGATTAGCTAATGGTGTACACAAGTGGATGTGTTTGTGAGAGATCTGTGAATGCTTGGCCAAGACGTACGTTGCGATCCCGAGATTGCTAATTGTTTTCTACCGTTTTAAATTATTGTAGTTTGGACTCAGTAGTACGGTGGCTGAGAGAGCACAATGCAGTTTAAAAAACAAAACGTGCCACAAAAGCAACAACATGTTAATTAAGTTGATAACGCACATGCAGACACACTGCAGTTATGAAGATGCTACACAAATTCACAAAACACTTTCATCAACATGACAACACTTGCACAACTTTTTATAAACGCATTGCACATGTATAGACGCGCTGTAAATACGCAATACATATGCAACTTCAAAAACACTGCAAACACACAACATAAAGCAAGTGACAACACAATGAAACAGCACAACGCAAATGTGACAACATAACTCAGCGCAAGGGTGATAACACAATGCAAGTGTGACAACACAACTCAACGCAATCCAAGTGTGACACAACACAACACAAAAGTAACACAACTCAAGTGTGGTACAACTCAACAAAAGTGTGACACAACACAATGCCAAAGTAACACAACACCGCAAAAATGACGCAACACAACACAAGTGTTTCCAGAAGACGTTTTTCCTGCACATATAACTATGCAACACAATGCAATGCAAGTGTGACACAACGCCAAACTGATGTTACACAATGCAATAGATACACAGTATAATGCAAGTGTTTCCAGGAGACGTTTTTTCCTGCACATATAACTGTACTGGGGTGATACTGCGGTGCGGTAGTCAATGGTGTCGCCTCACAGCAAGGAAGTCATGTGTCCGATCCCTGGGTGGGTCATGGGGTTTTTCTGTGCTGCTGTGTGTTTGCTCTGGGTGCTCTGGTTTCCTCCTACAGCCCAAAAGCATGTACTGTGGGTTTATTGGTTACTCTAAATTGTGGCATAGGTGTGAATGTGAGTGTAATTGTGTGAGTGTGTGTGTCCTGTGCTGTGTTGGCACGCACCCAGGGCTGGCCCTACCTTATGCACATAGTCCTGGGATAGGCTCCGGACCCTACGACCCTGATTGGGAATAAGCCGTTCAGATAATGAATGAATAACTATGGGAATCATTTATATGTCAAATATCAGTTTTCTGTCACTGGTTTCCATGTGTTAGCACCATACAGTCAAAAAGCATGTGACCTCCCAAAAACAAGTCTCCTGGAAACACTTACATTGTGTTTTGTGTGTTTGCATCGTGTCTACGAATGTGCAGTGTGGGTGTAAAGTGTGTTGTATGTGTTGTGATTTTGATGAAATTGTTTTATGAATTTGTGTAGCGTCTTCATAGTTACACGTGCGTTATCAAGTTGATTAATATGTTGTGTTGCTTTGCAGCACGGTTTTTATTTTGAATTGCATTGGGCTGCTCTCCGATGAGATCCCGATGCCAAATAACTTGACGATGGACAAAAACACTGTGAACTTCAAGCTTCAAGTACATTTGGTGTCTTTAAACCTTGTGACGTGGCTTTACTCTGCCAGCTACGTTTCTTAAACAATTCTGGCACTGACTTACACACAATTTCTGTTCACCACGCGATCCTTTTAAATCAGTTTGCAGATCAGCTCACTTCAGGCCAACTCGCCAACTTTAAAACATCATATTCGTAGCTGTTTATTTATTACATTACATGAGGATACATTACATTTTAGGATATTGAGGTAAACTTCAGCAATGCAATTTGGCACGGGACAAACACAATCGTTATTGTTACTAGCTAAAATATTACTTTTGCTATTTTATAAAATTAATTCAGAAAGAGTCATCTGCTTTTCAGTTCAGTGAAAATTCTTAGCCGTGATTCTCGGAAGTATTTCGCTATTTTTGTGTTTCAACAACTCATATTCTGCTTTAGAACTTTTATAGTAGTTTACAATAAACAACACATTGCAATAAATTCTGCATATATGTGATATTTATGCTCACCCGGACTTTCCAAAATCAGTCAAAGCAGGAAAGTAGGCGTGATGGGCCAATTTTCTGGTTTATTTTAATTGTAATATCCGATTTTACATTGTGCATATGAATGTTTTTAAAATATAATATGAAAACAATAAACATGAGAGAAACAATGACATTTGATTGTCTCAGCTCTTGCAGGATATTCGTCTTACATAAGCATGAAGAATTGATGATTAAAATGATGTTGAAGCAAATATTGTCTTGGCGTTAAAAGTGGAAATGTGCTACACTGCAAAATACTCGGTCCTAAAGATGATACCAAAGATTCAGAATATCTGGAATTGACATCTAGAATCTCCTTTTAATACGAAAACTCTCCCCTTATTTGGGTGTTTTTTCGTTGGTATCTAGTCCAACACCTTTACAATGTACTGTATGTGGAATGAAACGCATCATGACTGGCTGCAGGAGAACACAAAGTTCTATGACCAAAAGCTGATTTTTAAAGTGTACAATATGTTGCTGTTGTTGTGGTTTAACATGCTTTAACACTTCTCACAAGAAGGTCGTTTTCCAATAAAGTATTGTTATTTTCTCATTTGAATGGAATGTTTTCTTTTTGTGAGGCTTCCTGACTGGTGCTCTACTGCCTTTCTGTAGACAAAATGGAAATGACTGACAGATTGTTCACCATTCCTGCTGAATAAACCACTTGTCAATATTCACACGTCTCCTGGAGTGAGTTACTACAAGAAAACGGAACAGTTGGTAGCGTGACAGTACCTTGCCAGACTGGGAAAGGATTTCAGTGAGTGATTATTTGTCATTGTAAACAGAGCAAGATATACAAAACACCACAACGAAATGCGACACTGGCGCTGACATTAGATAACAAGCCAATGGGAGCAGTGCTTGGGGACAGTACCTTGCTCATGAGTACCTCAGTGGTACCTTTTCCAGTCTGGGACGCTAACTGGTGACCTTCCGATCACGGGGCCAACTCCCTAACCAAACCATTACGATGCCAACTGCACCATGTTAGATTCTTGGGATGGGATCTGTGGTTCAAGTGATGAGAGTCAGAGATAAGGCTGGTTTCTTGTGCATAAGCAGAGTATATTGAGAGAATAAAGATGTTAATTTGACCGGTCAGTGTCTCTCTCAACCAAGTTCTTCTTTATGTCCAGAGTTCTTATCTTCCCTGCTTGGATTCTTGGAATCCCGAAGGACAAATGGCTAGAAACAGTAAGTCTAGCGTCAATACGATAGCAAGGAACTGAAAGTTTTATGTCAGCTTGACCAAACGCATATCTCACTTGCAAGAAAACCATTACTCAAAAAAAAGAATAGCGCAAAGTTAAAAATATAAGCAGCAGGGAGGGTGCCAAGTGAAGATATAGGGGAAAAGGGTTAAGGGTTAAGTGGTAAATCTGTGGATGGAAGAAAGGAAGAAGACTCTAAAGAAGACTTCCACATTAATCCCAAATTATCTCAACAGATTGATCATAAGGGTGGCACGGATGGTGCAGTGGTTAGCGCTGCCGCCTCACAGCAAGAAGGTCCTGGGTTCGAGCTTGTCCATGAAGCCTTTCTCTGTGGAGCTTGCATGCTCTCCCTGTGTTCACATGGGTTTCCTCCGGGCACTCCAGTTTCCTCCCACAGTCCGAAAGCATGCATTATAGGTTAATTAGCGATTCTAAATTGGTTTGAATGTGAATGTGATTGTGTGAGTGTGTGTGCTCTGCGGTGTGTTGGCGCCTGCCCAGGGTTGTTCACCGCCTTGCACCCATAAGTTTCCGGTATAGGCTCCGGTCCCCCTGCGACCCCAGTTGGGATTTAACGGTTCAGATAATGAATGAATGAATGAATGAATGAAATTGATCATAGCCAAATACCGCATCATCTTCAAACCAGCTTATCAGTCCGACCATTTCTCCCTCACTGTAGTCTTACCCCAATTCCCATATTCCGATAAAAAGTTCTCCATACCACTCATCAAATTTGGCTCTAAGCAGCACCCGTACCCAGCTAGCAGAAACCAGGAAGTGCTTTACCGAACACAGCGCAACACAGCGTGACTGCCAGACTGTAATGACCAGTGCAAATAAATGCTCACTGAACAGTTATTTAATCGCTGTGTTTCTTTAGTGGAGTGTTTTAGGGAGGAGGAAGGTTTAATGTGTGTTTAGTTTAGTAATAACTGTTTACGAATGATGGCTGCTGTTTTTCCGTGACAGAGTCCACTGTCACATACCATAAGAGGTTAAAAGAGAGAACAGAAAGCACAGCAAACATATATAACATATACAGACTGATGAATATAGAAAATACACAGAGAAATTACATCAAATCAATCACCCAATTGTAAATGCCATAAATGAGCTGGTCCTGTAATGGTGAGAAAATCAGGCAGTTGATAGCTTAACAGTTAGTGAGTTGGCCCCGTGATCTGAGGATCGCCTGTTCAAGTCCCGAACCGGTAAAGGTACCACTGAGGTACACATGCCCAAGTTACCGTCCCCAAACACTGCTCCCTGGGTGCTACCAAAAACTGTCTACTCCTCCTTCATGGAGGGGTCAAATGCAGTTGATTGTGGTGCACTGTGTGCTCTGCTGTGTTCACAATGACAAATAATTACTTACTTTAAAAAGCGGATACTGGTAAACGGAGACGTGGCCAAACTTTTTATGGTAATCTCAACGTGCAGTGAAGTACAAGCGTAATGGAGGACGTCGATGCATTTTCCATAAGATCCCCAATCGAATTTAACTTTAGAAAGTGCACATTTATAGCACAATAAAGTGATACTTCCTAAAAGATGGCAATGTTCCGCCAAAGCAAACAAATGGGCTTGTGGCTTCAGCGAGGGGAGAAAGTTGCACATTCAGCTTTTTGGAGAATGGCTTCAGTGACAGGTCAAAGCTCTTGTACGCTGTCAGCACTTTTTAATGGATATATAGTGGAACAATCAAGGCTTTTTTAGCAGATAAATTGGCCACCTGGCTGGGTTTCAGCACACATAATGGTTTATAAATGTGCAGCAGGCGGCTGGCAGGCACCTGGTCCGCCTTTTCCCAAATCTTATTTCATCCATCTTCTACTGTTACTAATACAGAATCAATTATTAGCCCCAATTAGACTAATTACTCACTGAAAGGAATGGGAATTCTGATTTTTTTAGTCTACAGATCAACACAAAACATGAGACAGCATCAAGTGGATGTTAAATGCGTCTGGCAAATTTGCCATTATGTTAGTTACATAACCAGCAGAGATGTTCAAAAGTTCAAGTCAAGTCTCAAGTCTCTAATGACTGAAATGTACTTCTCTCATTGGCTGTATGCCATCTGCTCTGGATAACACTGCCAATTGTCAATTTTCAGCAAGGTCATATTTTCACAGGCAAATTGATTTGTGGCAAACTTATAAATTCATCATCCAAAGTTCACCACAAGTTGATCATTACTGGCAAAATGTTTTGGCAAATCACTGGCAAATACATTTGTCACTAGTGCCAATTTGTCACTGCTGTAAGTCTGCTACTAGTGACGAACAATGGCAAACTTGTGGAAACATAGTGAGTGTTTATTTGTTATTGTGAACACAGCACAGCACACAGTGCACCACAACCAAATGTGACCTTGGGGACCGTCTTGGGGACAGTACCTTACTGTTAAGTACCTAAGTGGTACTTTTACTGGTCTGGGTCTTGAACTTTTGACCTTCCGATTACAGAGCCAACTCCCTAACCATTACACGAGCAACTGCCGCTAAAAAGTGTCTGATAAATGTCATTTTTATTATGCTGTGGCAGCAACACGCTGCCATAAACAACACACGTAATTATTATGTTGGTTTTTAACGTAAGCGATGCACAACAGCCGTTTTGGAGAAGAAGGACTCAGCTAACGTTTCACTGATTTCTCCACAGGGCCAGAGCGGTGGTGTGAGTGTTGAGGGCATTTAAGGACACGCTTCCCCGACTCTCACCCCGAAACTCAAGACACGAGTCTCTGCTGCAGCCACTACACGCACTATCGTCTTCTAAACGACCTTGCGGTTTGATTCAGCTCTCTCGCTCCTGTTTCCCAGCGTTCCCCACGGTCCATTCTGGAGGAATAAGTGTTACACTGTCAAAGCCATATTTCACTGCTAACAGCTGAACCGGGATCAGTTACACAGCTTTAACCTTTTTTGAGCAGTATTCTATCCTTATATTTTTTGGCTTATATTTTTCAGAATATCATCTGCTAGACCTGCATGTCTTAAAGTGATTTTTATCAGAAGGACCAGAGCTACTCATTTATGTATTTGTTAGATGTGAAAATACCAAGACAAATCGGACATCTTTTACGTGACGGAGTGAGTGATTGTCATTGTGAACACAGCACAGCAAACACTGCACCACACACTCCACCACAACCACATGTGAGTTCTGCATTCAACCCCTCCAGGATGCCAACATTATGCTCACACTACACCTCTCTCTCTCTCTCTCTCTCTCTCTCTCTCTCTATATTTATATATAGAGGGGCAGTGTGAGCGTAACGTTAGTGTGTTCAACATTAGTGCTGCATGTTGGCATCATGGCTGGCATCATGGCATCATATATATATATGAAAAACATATGAAAGTGTATATATATATATATATATATATATATATATATATATATATATATATATATATATGTATATATGGCAAAACCAGTCGCTTGTCACAAATTTTCAAGATTGAGTTATAGAAATATCTTCGTAAAATATCGGAGAAATATCTTCACGCTAGTCAACAATATTGAAGTAGAGTGGTCAAAACAGAAACTTTTAACATTCTGCTGGAATTGAATTCCTCACCTCAAGAAAGTCATGTTTTTAGGATGGAAAGGGTAAGTTTTTCAGCCAAATTTATTCACAACAGTACAGTATAGACCTTCCACTGTTTCAAAACACTAAAAACAAAAAATCCAAAATCCAAGTTTCGCCATGCAGTCACATTTTTCTATATTTATATGGTGGTGGTGGTCTAGTGGTTATGATACTCGCCTCTGGACTAATCAGCTGTGGGTTCGAATCCCCCAGCACTGCCATCATTGGATTCCTGAGTAAGTTCCTTAATGCCAAGTTGCTAAGCTAGTTGCTAACGTACACTATGTTGTTAATGTACACTTTGTTAGTTGCTAACGTACACTATGTTGATTGCTATGCTATACTATGCTTTTGGGAAACGCACCCCCATAAATGTACATGTAAATTTCTCATAAGCATTAATATTTACATGTAGTTTGTTCAGCCAATTGATTGGTATTTGCTCAGACTCCTCTGGTTATTGTCTTCACATGTTTCTGTTTAGTTTGTCAGGTCTAGATCGTTGTGTTCCACTCTTGCACTGGTTCGGTTGTTTGGTTCCTTGTTGTGTGTTTGGTCTAATCGTGTTGCTTATTGATCACACCTGCTCCTAATTCCTGCTTCTTTATTTAAGTCTGCTTTCCCCTTGTGTTTCTTGTTTGTCCACTGTTGTGTGAAACCTGTTTGGTGTGCTTTCTCTTCTCTTCTCTTCTCTGTGCTGTAAAAGAGAAAGTTTTCCGTTTTGTGGCATTAAAAGAGCACTGTTTAACTTTTCTTTACTAAACATGACTTTGTAAGTGCATCTCTGTTTTCTGCTTCACACCAGCCAGTGTTACTGTTCCTCAAGTTTACCTGCTCCAATAAAACTCTTTAGCTAGCTTTGCGCACAGCGGAGTACTAATTTGTTTAAAAAGCAACTTTAGACGTTTTTGTTTACGCCGGCTTATAAACAGAGCTCAGTAGTCTTTGCTTTTGTAGTTAATGATTCCTGTAATGCTCTTATATTACTCTAATTTTTCTTGCTTGTACTCTACTTTGATGACGTATATGTTTATTGTACAGTGTTAGGAACCGTTTTTTACTTAACAATAGTTGGTGAATGAGGTCAAATTGCTGTTAAAAACATTTAACAAAATTGAACGCTTCATTGCCAAGAATGCCTAAAACAGGGAAAAACTTAAGCAAGTATTATTTTATTTTGTTGAACTGTTTGTTGAACTGTTCAATGCTGTAGAACTGTAGAAAACTTAATGAGGTAATAAGCACAGCACACTGTGCACCACAACCATGCAGTGGGCAGCTGACATGGGCAGTGCCTGGAGATGGTACCTTGCTCATGAGTACCTCAGGGATAACTTTACCGGTCATGTCTGTAAACTTTCATTTTTCTCTAAGATGTTTTTTGTACATAACTTAGTTGGCCATAACTTGGTTTTAATGACAGTTGATTTTAAACACAGCTTCACAGATCAAAGAACAATCGTGGACTACAAAGCAAATCTGGATAATGACTTTGGATTCGAGCCGACAACCTTCTGATCATGGGGCGAACACCATAACCACTACACTACCAACTGCCCTTGATGTTAAGAGTGGGATTAAATTAAAGTGAGCGATTATTTGTCATTGTGAACACAGCACAGCACAGCACACAGTGCACCACAACCACATGGCATGCAATGAAATGTGTTTGTAGTTTCTGTCCTCACCTATGAACACATTTCAAATTAGAAAACATTGGTGGATGTCAAAACCTTTGTGAAAATGGTGTGAGTGGGTTTTAATATCAAATTTCCTCTTAAAAATGGTTGATGAATGAGGGCCTGTGATAGTTTGGAAGCTTACAATAATAAAAGTGATTTTTTTGGGCCAAACCTGGTAACATTGTGTCTTTCTTTAACCTCAACTCATTTCACACCGTGTTCTCCAGAACATCCAAACCAGCTTTTCTAAAAGTTGTTTTTAGGGGCTTTTTGCAATAAAGTTGCGGAAACATTTGCAATTATGTCCCAATTAATAATGATTCTTTAACAATGAACTAAAATGAAGGGAAGAAGACCACTGTTATTTTTATTAACCGTTAATCATTTAGTCATTTTTGAAGGTAAATATGAGGCGTTTTTATCAAACTTTTCCTGTGACTTCTAAACTTAACAAGGAAGTAAGTTCGCTGATGAATGGCTCAACGTTTTGCAGGAAGTAACAACGACTGGCTGAATTTGTGCTAATAGTTGCGACTGCAACATCGCAAAATTTTGGAGGGTCTGATTTTGTTTTCTCTTCTCATGTCTAAATGGTCATATCAGAAGGAGTTTAATAGGAGAAAGTTGGTGGCGTAACGGTAGGGTGTTCGCCCTGTGATGAGAAGGTCACAGGGTCAAATCCAGGGCCGGTTACATTGCCACCAAGGTACCCATGAGCAAGGTACCATCCCCAAGCACTGCTCCCTGGGTGCTTGTTAGCTGCCCACTGCTCCTTCACGGATGGGTCACATTTGGTTGTGGTGCACTGTGTGCTGTGGTGTGTTCACAATGACAAATAAAGCACAGGGATCCATTTTTGGTGAGTTTACTGCAGAACTATCCACCAAGATGACCCACAGGTAAACACTTTGGACAGCCTGATTACTGCCCCACAGGTAAACACACCAAACTATAAACTGGGCTGCAGGTTGGCATTAAACAGCTTCAAACCAACACCAATGTAACGCCTCACTGACATCAATCAAGAGCAGCTACAAAACACAACAAAAACACGTAGGGCGTTCAGAGTGCGCTGATTTATTCAAGATTCTAACGCCTGTGTGGACGGGGCATTAATGTTTTCAAAATACAATGATCATAGCAGAAACAATGACGTTTGATTGTCTCAACTCTTGCAGGATATTCATTTATACAGTATATTTCATAAACACAGTCCTCACCAAAGTCAAAACGAAGCTTTTCACACGGCACAATCAGATATTAAAGGGGAATATTCACACCCCTTTCCTCTCTCTCTCACTTTCTCGTTCCCCGTTTCCCTCAGCAGTGGAAATTCACTGAGTGCTGATTGTGGTGAGAGTGTGTTGGCTCAGCTGTGAGCTTTAAGAACCCATGATGTCAGAGCTCGTATTTTCCTTGGAGAGCATCTCATCAGCTGCATTGTTCCTGGAAACCAGGGTCTGCTCTCTGAACAAAAAAGAAATGAGCCAAACCCCATGCCGGTTCTACGGTACCGCTCCACAGAATCCAGCAGGGCCCCTCGCTGCGGACCTCGAGTCAGGATGCCATTCTGGGACTCCCATTTCAGGACTGAGCTTCTGAAAACATAGTTTTGCCTGGAAAAAGCTGGTTCTGTGTAGGTTCAGTTCATCCATGATGGACCTTTTTTTTTTTTAAATACACTTAAAATTTATGTTTAGATGATTTTTGTCACTGTGAATGCAGCACAGCGTAGAGTACTTGGCAACAGTATCTCTTCCGATCAGAAACCTTCCAATCATTTGACCCATCCTTGAAGGAGCTCAGGGCAGCTTTTTGGCAGCACCTAGGGACCACTGCTTGGGGACGGTACCATGCTCATGAGTAACTTAGTGGTACCTTTACAAGTCTGGCGACCTAATGAACCCCCTATCCATTACACTACCAACTGGCCCAGTGTTTAAAGAGCAGAGAAGGGGTCCAAGGATTGAATTTGATTTTGAGTTCCAATGCTACCATGCTATTTATGTTGCAGTCTGTGTTTATTGTTTTGCACTTGTACTAATCAGTTCCTCCAGGATTCCATGGGCCTTTTTTGAGATTGTTGTGACCTAAAACGCTTGACTTTGCGGCAGCTTTTCTTAAAACATTGCAATTGAAGTCGCAATGAATTTGCAGGAGCAAGTCAAAGACTATTTTGTCCCCCTTTATATTGATTAATAATTAATTAAAATGAAGGACACAAAACATCAGCATCTGTCGGATCATGCATGAGAGTTACTACAGTGTCGGCTGTGACTCAATAGTCTGATGCAGAAATGGCAGTCTCCGTTGCAGAACCTGCAGGTGAACACGGAGGCAGGTAACACCGCTTGGTTGCTGTCCTTTCTCTGCAATCGCTTTGCCTCAGACTGTTGATTGAAGGTCATTTCTAAGTTCATTCCGCATGGTCAGTCTGCCTAAACCTTTTTGCCTGGTTGAGGCAACTTCGTCCAAGGCTGCCGTGTCTATGCTGATGACTCTAAGGTCCCTTTTGCAGACATCTTTGTATCTCAGGTGTGGTCTGCCTTTGGGTCATGTTCCCTGTGATAGTTCTCCATAGAAGAGGTCCTTTGGGATGTGCCCATCATCCATCATGACCAAGCCAGCGTAGGCGTCTCTGCTTAAAGAGGGTAGTTAGGGTTTAGTTATTTATGAAGGTAAATGTGAGGCGTTTTTATCACAGGAGTTTCCTGCGTCTTCTAAACGTAACAAGGAAGTGAGTTTGCTGACATATGGCTTATCTTTTGCGGGAAATGATTGGAAAAGTTGCTGTCATTGGTCAGGATAGTAATGAATTTGTGGGGATTGGCTGAATTTGCATTAATAGTTGCAATCACAACATCGCGAAATTCTGATTTGGGCGTCCGAATCAGGCATTTTTCTAGCATTGGTTGCATCAGGTGAGCGCCGCCCATTTTTCTGCTCGTTGGAGCGAATCAGAGCGTCCACACAGACGTTCTGTCGGCTGCACGTTGGGATGGGTCAGGGTTAGAATTAGGGTGTGTGCCCTAGTTGCTGTGCCACTCACTTTCATTGGGTCTCATTCAGTGAAAGTGAGTGATTATTTATCATTGTGAACAAATACACCACAGCACAGCACACAGTGCACAACAACCAAATGTGAACTCTGCATTTGACCCATCCATGAAGGAGCAGTGGGCAGCTTATTGAGTTTTCAAATATGAATTCATATTCAAAATCTGACCTAAACTTTTCTTATGATCTTTCTAATAAATGTACAAATTAATGACAAATGGTGTGAAAGATGTGTTGTTTTAAGTCCCTCCCTCCAGTTATCATTTTGCATTTTACTGATTTCATTTTTAAACTATCTGCAGTGATGCACGATGATTCATACTCACTAATATTGCCAATTCCATAATTGCATGCAGTGTAACTTTAGACTCAGAGCAAACCACTTATAAAGGCAAACTCTCTGCTTTTCCATTTCTGTACGTATCTAATGCCACGTAATTATGGAATTGTGGATCCAGCGCTGGCACAAAACTAAATGGGGCCACATGATCCGGGGCCAAAATCTTGATAGTGAGTAGAGAAGAAATGTGTCTGTGTGTGATGTCACGGTGCAGTCGCGTCGCCTTGCGCACTTCCCACTCAAAACACCGAGAGGACATAAGTGGATTTCCATTGCTGCTTAGCTTACAGGAAGTCTGTAACTTGGGTTCGAGCAGAAAGTGGATACGTTTGCCGGGGAGCAGAAACTCAGCCGGTGCACTCGCGTCTCGCTCTGCCAAAACACACAAAAAGTCTGCTAAAGTCTGTCGGAACAGCAGGAGAAGACAGCAGACTCAATAAACACAACATCAGTGTGATAATACAGCCATCAACTTTTTGAATTTGTGTATCATTCAGTATTTGTTCTGTAGGTATTATTAGGGGTGTGCAAAAAATGGATTGAATTGAATCGTGGTTCTTTCTCTGAAGATTTAAAATCGATTCAAGCATTCCAAAAAAAAAGATTCATGTTTCTTGCATGAGCATGAAGGAAATGCAGTCAGTATGTGTACATATACGTTGCATTTAGTAAACAACGTTTGATTCAGTTTGTTGATCTGTCACAGTCAAATTGGAAAAGTAACTCAAAACAGCAATCAAACAGTACTGAAGTATTGAATCGTGAATCACTTATGAATCAATAATTGATTTTGAATCAAATCGTGATCCCAAGAATCGGAATTGAAACATGAGATTTTTTTTATCATGCCCCTCTAGTGTCCATTGCTACAGTTGGTAGTATAATGGTTAGAGAGTTTGCCCCATGTTGGAGGGTCATCGTTCAAGTCCCAGACCAGTTAAGGTACCTCTGAGGTACTCATGAGCAAGGTACCGTCCTCAAGCCCTGCTCCAACTGGTGCTGCCAAAAGGTGCCCAAAAGACTGTTTTTAAGTGTGTGAGTGATGATTTATCATTGTGAACACAGCACAGCACACAAAGCACCACAACAAAATGTGACCTCTGCGTTTAACCCATCCATGAAGGAGCAGTGGGCAGCTAACAAGCACCCAGGGAGCAGTGCTTGGGGACAGTACCTTGCTCATGAGTACCTCAGTGGTAACTTTACCGGCCCTGGATTCGAACCGGCGACCTTCTGATCACGGGGCAAACACCCTACCGTTACGCCACCAACTGACCTGAGACTTGATTTGAACTTGAGATTTGGGACTCGCAACCATGCGATTATTGAACTATTTCAATTCCAGTGTATTGACGTTAGGAAAATCGATGGTGAGATGAATATAACGGGAAAGCTTCACTGGGTGTGTTACTGAAGTGTTGCGTTAGCGTCGTGTATGCTGCAACCGCTATAATCAGTGGATCTGGCTACACCTGATGCCACAGCGGAGGGAAAGTGCTGTGTACAAACACCTGTGAGGAGACACTTCTTTATCCATGTGGTATCCATCTGGATTAGAATAAAATAATTTGATAGCAAATAATACATTTTTCTATATTTATTTTTCCCTATTGATTAAAATGGAAAAAAATCTCATCAATTGAAAATTAATTAATGCTAAAGTTTTGGGTAATGTTAAGCCGATTCGGACTCATTTTGGTTTATAAAATGAGCAGCTTTTGGCCATTCTGGAAGAAAGCTACATTTTTGTGCCTGATGGCGTTCCATATGAGAGTCACAAGCACTTACGTGTCTGTTTATGTTGCCTTTTACTAAATTACTTCAGTTTTTGTGCATGGAATTACTCAGAAATAATTTCCCATACAGAGTAATGAATATAATGTGTGATACCAATTTCGGTTTAGATGTATAAGGTACATAACTTTAGGTGTGAACGTAGCATTAAAGTTTCTGACACCCCAAAATAATCGTTTTGTCTCTTTGTGCGGTCTGGGCCTTAAACGGGGGGATTAGACTCCACCAATACCCCCCCTAATTCCTGCCATGACCGTAGTTATAAAGATACTCACTAGCACATGAGAAGGTGAATATGCTCCGTCAGGTTCGAATCCCGATCGGGAATGTTTCAGCAGAAAGCGGGAATGATAGCAAACTTAATGGAAGATGACTTTCCAGTAATAAAACTGGCCACCTCTGAATTTGAAAGACAAATATCAGCCGTCACGCTGTTGGGAGTGGAATTAAAATCAGCGCCGCTCTCCTCCAGACTCCTCTTCGGCCCTTAAGAAAGCACGCTTTTCCTTATTAATATCAATGAAGCTGTTTCACCGCGGGGGGAAAAAAAAAGGAGAAACGGGACATGAATAATAGTTATTGAACTCAGCTGAAGTGATTTTACTTGGAACACTCGGCCTTTATTTTGTGAGTATTTGTGTTGGAGGTGGAGAGCCTCTACTGAAGCACTAAACCGGTCCACGGAGACGCCGCAGCTCCAGAAGCCGTACGAGCCAACTTCAGATTTCGCAGCGCTCTGTTATTCTAACCTCACTTTACTCGGTTGCCACTCTCCTCTCTGACGTCTCTCGCTCTCCCACTGAAACATCCACTAGACTTTTTTCCCAGCGTAAGCTTCATCTGGATATAAGGAGGTCATTGTGCAATCTGTATCTCTTCTAGAAAATTCTAGACATGAACGTGAGCGTAGTTTAAAATGTTTTACATTGGTGAATATTAAATCCACGTTTACACATTTTAAACATTACACATTCACTCATTATCTGAACTGCTTATTCAGGGTCGCGGGGACCGGAGCCTATCCCAGGATCAGCCCTGGGCAGGTGCCAACACACCGCAGTGTTCACACACACAAACACACTCTCAGTCACACCTTGCGGGGCCAATTTAGAGTCACTAATCAACCTGTATTGCATGCTTTTGGACTGTGGGAGGAAACCGGAGCTCCCGGAGGAAACCACCGTGCTGTCCCTGAAATTAGGAGATGTAAGTCGCTCTGGGATGCGCTTCTACATAGTGTACAGAAACCACAGAGTGTTGCTAATGTAGTTATGGAATGTAAATGTCAGAATCTATGTGTAGACAGAGGAAAATGGAGTTTTAAGTTTTCGAATGTCACAGTATGCGACAGAAAATGCATAAGCGTCAGGTGTGCGATAGGAACAAGAAGTCGTGTCATACGTTGCTTTGTTGTTTTCAGGACTAATATGGCTTTATGCTTCTTGTTACACTGCCACCTGTAGGTTTGGCATGCTCATAACAGCTCTTGACGGCAGGGTTGAAGAGCTCGGTACTTTCAAAGGTATACAGTTATCTAAGTGTTTACATTGACGGCAGCAAGAGGATAGAGGTATATGTTTACTGCAGATAAATTTCCATTTGCTATTTAAGCTATAGTGTTAGTTTTGTTTACCATGACAACGGTTGCCAGGGGAAGAAAGCGCATGCGTAGAGAAACTGCGCAGGAATCTGACCACAAGGCGACAAGCTGAAGGCACTCGACTGTGTGACTGCGCTTTACTAAAATCGACCCAGACAACATGACATGCAACATTTACCACGCAACATGCAGAACTGGGGCTAGCAACACGTCCAACTTGAGGAAACACCTCGTTAAACATAAAATATATTTACGGGCGGATGAGTGTGCGGTGTTTGATAACTGGAGCGCCACAGTTAAAGCTGCAGTCACAGCGCCTGCACCGACAATCACCCCTGCAGCCATCATTCATTTCAAGAACATTGAATCTACACCATCGACTAGTTCCACTGCAGCTTTAGGTGATTAGTGATCTCTCTGTTTTAGTTATTGTTCTGGGATATTTTTATCAAAACTGTACTAAATGTATATTGTACTTGTAACCAGATACCGATATTGGCTCAGATGTCAAAGGTACCCAACTTTGCTTGACAGCGTATTTATGCAGATTCATGTAAATGAATGTAAATGGTGTGAACATAGATCATGCACATCCAGCACACTCACATGCACATTTAGTGTAAAAGACAACTCCAAAATCCTAATTGTCTCTATTTCTGCTTCTAGTTTAAAGTGTATATTTTATATTATATTCATATATTTTATTTTATAGTGGCTTATTTGTTCTTTGTTTTTTGTTGTTTGCACTGTTTAAAAAAAGCTGGAGCCGCGTTGTCTCGTCTCTGTGTATCTGTTCAGTATATAACAGAGATGATGGTAAAGTTTACTAAAGTTTGACTTGACTTTGGATATTATTGAACACGGAGAGGGGGAAATAACTATTTCTGTAAATTCCCAGCTACGTGTAAACGTGGCAACAGATGTTTGGTGGATTTTAAAAACGGTTGGTGACTGAGACCCAGTGACCCCAAAGATATGAGATTTGATGTGAACAAAGCATCTCGTTTGTTGAACATTGTGCGTCCATCAGTCATTTCACCGTCAGGTCAATCCTTTCATAAAAAGCACATCTCATTCAGCTCACCTAAGATCTTACAGGTATTAGGAGGTTTTATGGACAAAGTAGTAAGTGTGTTGACGTAATAAAGGGTTAAACCTCCTCCCATTCCACTCACAGTGTGTGTTCTCACATTAGGGCTAGGATCTAGACCTTAGGTCAACTCAATGAGCTGTCATTTTTATCAAGTATTGACCTGACAGTGAAATGACTGACCCTCAGCAGGTTCAGCTCATTGGGACTTTCCACGTTCTTTGTGAGAAATTCTGCTGAAGATCTTAAACTGCATTGCTACAAATAAAGGAGAGACTTGAAAAGGATTATTTTTTGGCCACACAACAGCTCCCCATGAGTGGGCATCTCCCACCGCAGGAGAAGTGACTCAATTTCTGTGTTTTATTGTGTCCCATCAATGGCAGACGAAACGACAAAAATGGCATTAACGTCACACGCCAGCATCAAAACTCCCAAACTATAAAAGATCAGTCTGAAGGTTTCAAAGCGACAGGTGAGAGCGGATTCTCAACTGCTTTTACAGACTTTTCTGAAAATCATGAGCAGCTCGTCCTGGCTGGTTGTTGCCTTGGCACTTTCCTTCAGGTGTGTTGTCCACTCCGCCACTGTAGTCGAACGTGGGACAAGATGTCAGGACGGTTTAATGAGTGCAGACGCTGCAGAAGATTCCAGAAGTTTCCCCATCATAGAGGGAAGACTGGCCGATGAAGACGGAACCAAGAGGATCTTCATCCTTTCTGTGAGTAGAATTTTAAGTGTGATTATTTGTCATTTGACTTGAAACAGCGACCTTAGCATACATTAGTATGTGAACGGAGGAGAAGTCGAAACTGAGTCGAAAAATACAAGAGGCCACCGTGATGCTGTTCAAATAAAAAGCCTGAATGAGGCATGGAAAACTTCACTGCAATCTGAGCCAGTTCTTCCATGTGGGGTTTCATACACAATAGCACATAGCAGAGTTCAGGAGCCCTGTGTGTGTGTGTGTGAGTGCTGTTTAAATTAACTTTAAACATCTCCAGGTGTGGAAAAAAGGCTTCCGTGATGTGATAAATCCCCGAAGAGGGAGGGAGGTGGGACGGGGTGGGGCAGACGAGGGGCCTGGAGTTTATATTTTACTAAAGCATATAAAAAATTAGAATTTTTGTAAATAATTCAACATTTCAAATAATTCAAAATAAGTAGCACATAGGTTTACCTTGAGCTGCAGATTGGTGATTTTGAGTGATGATGTTTCCTTAGGATTTGGGATGGAGGGATGATGATGAGAACAAGGAGAACTTCACCTTTAACGCCCCCTTCACTACACAGCGCAGGCCCGAGCGCACTTTATTCCCCGCAAAGCTGAAGGACGAACACCGTGATGCAGAGCATTTCATCCCCGTCACCAGAAGAGACCTGGACAATAAACGTAGGTCTTCTCCCATTCTTTATCCCTCACTCCTCCTCCTCTCTCTCTCTATCCTGATCTGATTCCCTGCTGAAGCTCGAGCATCTCAAATAATTCAGAATATCCTAAAATTGATCATTCAAAATGTTAAACCTTCGTCATCAGAAACAGGATTATTTTATTGCCTAGAATAGAATTTGCAAGAAAACACCACATATGGCCCATTAGTGATAAAAACATCATGAAGCGTCAGGAAGGACGAGCAAGACAGCAAGGTTGGTATCTGATATCTGATGTCTCGTGTCTATAAATCATTAATAAGGTATCATAATATTGATGCAGGATCACTATTTGGCGAGATCTCAGATCTTGTTAGTGTCTTAGCTAATCTCATTTCCTCGTCTCATGCAGAATGTTAAAGTGACGGCGTCAGCAGCTGTTTGTTAACATGTTATAACCCTGTTGTGAACCCTGCTTATTATCATTATTTAATTCTTCCCTAAGCACAAGTTCAACCATACGTGTATGTATATATATATATATGAAGCTGAGATGGCAAAGTTTATTTTGACTTTTAACAATCTAAAGTTGGAAATCTGTAGAACTTTGCATCAGAAAGAAATGCCGTATCATGTTTACATATTAAATATCATGTTTTGCACAAAAATGTTTTGCAATAAAATGTAAGAGCGCTTCACCTTCACCTTCAGCGTTTGTAGATTCTTTAAAAGTGAATTTAAGTGAGAGATTATGAACACGGTACAGCACACAGTGCACCACAAACACATGTAATCTCTGCATTTGACCCATCCATGAAGGAGCAGTGGGCAGCTGACATGGTGAGTATCCAGGGAGCAGTGCTTGGTGACGGTACCTTGCTCATGAGAACCTCAGTGGTACTGGTGCCGCCTCCCTAACTGTTACTCATTTACATTTACAGCAGTTAGTAGACGCGCTTATCCAGAGCGATGCACATTTCCTAATTTCAGGGACAGTTCCCCTGAGAGCAACTTAGGGTCAAGGGTCTTGCTCAGGGACCCAGTGTTGGTAACGCCAGAGGTCAGATTCAAACCCACAACCTCTTGGTCCAAAGGCGAGTGTTCTACCACTAGGCCACCAACACCCTACTAACTATGGAGTTACCTAATAATTGCTTGCTGAAAACCAATCTGAATCTGTTTTTTCTCCCTCAGTGCTGCGCTGCATGATCGGGAGAGTGTATCGACCCTGCTGGCAAGCCTGAAAACAACACACCCCAGCACCAGCACCGCTGACCGTCACCACTCTTCTGCTGTCTTATTTCTTACTGCTCTACTCCGTTCTGCATCGCTGTGTTGTGCACATGTAACCTTATGTGAAAAAATAGATTGCTGTAGTGTCAAAAAAGGCAAATAAAACTTTATTAAAAACCAAACGATGACCGAGTTAAAAACATAATGACAAACTATAACAGCTTATATACACAAGTGCAATGCAGTCTAGCGCGATACGAGTATTAATCACGTTTAATCAAGATTACAGCGTTTCATTTGATTAAAACAACGATGAAAAATACCACACAACCCCTGCATCATTCATTCAATCGTTATCTCAGTGAAACAAAAAGTCAAAATCTTTTTCCATATTTGCTTCCAAAACCCAAAATGAAAAACTGAAAACATGCGCTCATATTGCAATTGGGTTTTTTGTTGGATGCGAGTGGCATGACCCGGAAGCGAGCATTACAGTCGTTACACGTGGCTGATCAAATATTCTTCTGCGGTCACGTTCGGGTCATGTGACTTGCGCTGGAGAATAAAAATGAATATTAGTGCACGTTTATTTCCAGTGTTAATTTGAGAGCAGTGCTGCTCATGATGAAATTACAATGCTTTGGAAGTAAATATTGAAAATTTGAGGGGGATTTGACCTATGACCAACAGAATGTGGAGTGAACGTGTTTAAAATCAGAGTCTGAAGAAGCTGGTGAGTTTGGCCTGTCCTGCGATTAGCTTCTTGGTGTTGTTTTGGGTTTTGCTGTTCTTTCTCGCCGTGCTGGATTTGGGGAGGGGGGGTCTCTTTAGCGGGGGCTGGTTCTCGTCCCCGTCGCATCGCTCCGCACCAGGCCCGTTCTCCAGCTTCCGTTTGGACGCCTTGCCGTCAGGGCCGGGTCGCGAGGTTGCGCCGCGTGGCACGACTGCCCGGGTTCGGGGGTTGGAGCTCCGCTGCTGCAGCGCCGGTTTACGGGCCGGATCCACAACACCGCGGACTGAACTCACGCTGTCTGCTGAAGAACAGGAGACAGCGAGAGATGTTAGGGAGTTAGTGAGTTGGAGGAACAGACGAAGGAAAGACAGAAGGAAAAGAGTTGTGAAAGAGGAGTGTGGTGATGAAAGTGCTGACGCTGGAGCACAGTTTAACGGTGTTTATTTTACTGAGCTGAAGCTGAACATTCATCATGAACACACACCAGAGAGAGAGAGAGAGAGGGAGAGAGAGAGAGAATATGATAGAGAGAAAGAGAGAGAGAGATTGAGATGGAGACAGAGAGCTGGAGAGTGAGTGAGTGTGATCATGCTGATGTTGTTCAGCAGGTTTTACTAGACTCTCGGGGCTGCTGGTGTTTTATGGAACTGGGTTTGGGTTCAAAAGGCTGCTGTTAAGTACCGCTCCCTGAACAGGTTCTGGAACCAGCTGGAGGTTCTGGAACATGACGCGGAACCGGCATCGCTCCGAGTGTGTAGCGTCACTGAGACCGGCAGCTCCCTCAGATGTGTACCAACACGCTTGTGTAGCGCTCATAAAGCAGCATAGTTATTCAACCAACACACACACACACCAACACACACACACACGTTTTAGAGTTGGAGGGAAGTTTCCAGCACAAAGCTGCAGGAGGAGCAGCAGTCAGAGGAAGAGTGTGGAATAAAAATGTGATAATAACATGGGAATACTTCTGATGACGGTTCAGGAAACATTTCACTTGAATCTTGAAATACTCACTAGTTGAAAATAGCTGATGTAAAGAGATGAATATGTATTTTATTTGTAATAGTGTGGTGTGTTACATCTCTATATGTTAAAAAGTTACTTTAAAATTTACTTCTAAAGCTACAGTAACTTCACTACTGAAAAACGAAGTTAGTATCATCACAACACTGGTACTTGACACAATGCCCTGAGAGACAGAGAGAGAGAGAGAGAGAGATGGGGACAACTACTCTAGCTATTTACTCCCCAACACTAATACCTGTCATGTTGCCTTTAGCGACCGCCTCCTCCTCCTCCTCGTCATCAGGGATAGCAGTAGCAGGTTTTGGGAGACGTTTTGGGGCAGGATGCACACAGGTGGGGAGCTGACTGGCGCTGGGAAACTCCAGAACCCGGTTTAGGGGCAAACCTCCATCATCATCATTATTATTATCGTCCCGATACGTGCAGGCGAACTGGGAGCGGATCACTCTTTCCCTCACCTGCGAACACATAGGAACACCTGCTTGAGGAGGGGGTTCAATCCCTGCATCATACATTCATTTGGGGTTAAATTAAAACCAAAATCAGCCCAAAAACACTTAAAAATCTTGCCGAAAAATGAATTGTTTTGAATTTTGCGCTCCAATGAGAAATGGAAAAAAATCTGAAAATGCGCTAATATTCCATTTTGTTTTATGCAGAAGCGGCTGAATTAATAGTGCGAGAAAGACTGAGATCAAGAGTGAGACTCAGAAATATACAAGAGAGAGAAAATGAGAGACAGAGAGAGAGAGAAGAGATCATGTGTATGAGAGAGAACGAGAGCATGAAGTAGGAAGTAGAAGTTAGGAAGAAAAGGTGAGGGAGACAAGAAAAAGACAGAGATTGAGAGAAGGACAAAAGAAAAAGTGGACAATAATAGCACAAGTTCTCCATAATGATCACACCCTCTATGGGCAAAGTATGGAATGACATCTTCAGTGGTGGCACCCCTTTGTGGTCACAACATTCATATCACCATTTTTCAGTTCATAATAAATTATTATTCTTCTCGAACCCGAACCAAAGAATCTCAATCCGAACTGAAACTGCGATGTTCCGATCTTCTTTCGGTCAGGTTTCATGACGGTCACCCCTCGACAGTTCCTGAAAAAGTGGAGTTGGGATCATCTCGTGGGAATGAACACTGTACCGCTCTGACAGCAGGACACAGGAGGTCACAGGACAAAAGCGATCAGTCTGGACAAACACAAACCCACAGCAAGGCTTTGCAAAAGTCAGCAGACGGCCGCTCGCGTTACCACGACAATTCCGAAAAGGTCTGCAGCGAAGTGCGAAGTGCTGATCCACCATCCGAAGTGCTGATCCACCATCCCCGCGTTCGTTTGATCAGCGGCTACACGGGATTAACTGGATTCTGGATTCTCCCAGCTGACAGCCACAATAAAGCAAGCGGAATTCAGAAGAATTAACAGGAAAATAATTATGTGGGCCAAAAAGTTGGGGTGCGATGGGAAAAGAGAAAAGAGGTGGACGATCAAAGCCTTTTCAAAGAACTTCTCAAAGGAACACCTAAAACAACAGCGTCAGCTCTCAGATGGAGAGGCTTTACAAATACTGCTAATAATTTGCTTGTTCTAAAGCAGATTTGTCCAAGAGAATGACTCGTGTTTATTGCAATGTGCAGCTAAAATGAATTATTTTGTTCCCATGAGATAAACAGTGTGATTCCCTCAAGATGAAGAAAGCTGTTGCAACAAAATCACTTGGAAAAAATGTAAAAATCACTTTGAGACATGAGAGACAAGCGCCACTCAACGTCCTTCTGCTGTTTTACTAACAAGCTGTTTCCATGAGCCAAATTATCTTGTTCTCATGAGATAAAACAGTCTCCCTCAAGATAGATAAACTTGTTACCACAACATTATTTAAAAAAAATTAAATACAATATAAATCAATAGGGCTGGGTATCGTTGCTGATTTCCTGAATCGTTTCGATTCTGATTCACAAGGTCATGATCCGATTCAATTCTCGATTCGATATCGATTTATTTAAAGATTTCTTTGCGTCAATACTAGTTTTGCTTGGTTATAAAATAACTTGTTTTAAAACCGAAGTGTTGCCAAACATCGGCCTTTAGGGCAGACGGTGATTTGAGCGGAGCAGCTTCAGCCATGGCTCTATTTGGTTTCGGTTTCGCCGGTCTCATGTTTTTATAGCCCTCCTTGCGCGGTCGCGAGAAGTAGTGCATAGCCGCAGGAAAAGATTGATCCGCAAATTTTTGAATTGATGTCGTATTTTTCAAATGAGAATCGATATTGATCGGTGAATCGATTTTTTGAACCCAGCCCTATAAATCACTTTTAGGGACATAAGTGGCTGGGTAGCTTTGCTATTTTGCTATATTACGAGACAGCTTATGTTTGAAATATGTCACACAAGATAAAAACACCACTTGAGACAACTTCCCACGAGACAAACTGGTTCCCTCAAGATAAATAAAACTGAGAGGAAAAATCACATTACAGGATGTAAGTGGTTTGATATCGTTATCTTAAGATTACAAGTGCCACTGAACGTCCTCCTGCTATGTTTTACTCACAAGCTGACTGTATAAATGCATTGCCAAAAAATATTTAGACAGCTTGCGTTTCAAATATGGCACACGATAAAAATACCACTTGTTCCCATGAGATAAATTATCTTGTGCCCATGAGACCTCTTGAAAAATAAGATCCCTTTATGGCACATAAGTGGCTTGATATCATTAGTTCTCTGAAGAAAAAAAAACGTGATCTTAAGAAACCTGACCGTGTTGAAATCTTTAAGAAAAGTAAAAGAATAACATTGATAACGGCCTCCTCTTCCGACTGCCGTATTCCTCAAACAGCAGCAACAATACCCTTCTAAATCTTCTGCGTCCTCGTCCCCCTCGTTAATGGAGTCAGAGTACCGATAGGGGGACGGCTTCAAGGTGAAGTGTAGGAGGAGAAGCTTCCGTCAGCCGGGTTCAGGACGCGGTGATCTGCTCGGGGACCATTACAGCGCCGCTCAGGAAGCAGCTAATGTCACATCTGCTAGCGCAATCAAATAAAGAAACCACTTTCCCCAAAATGTGTTTAGCACGCTCACTCACTCACTCACCACATCTCTCGGTCTACAAACGCTTGTTTCTTAAATATAAGAGTGTTGTACGACACGTTCTTGTTCCGAATGGCGTCTCAAGGTTTTTGTTTATGGAAATGTGCCTCTTTAAGAGGCTCACAGGCTCTTGACGGCAACAGTGAGGTAGATTTCAATGTCCATTGTATTATAAGCTAAAATCTTCCAGGGTCACAGAAGGTCAGAAGATGCAGACTAAAGAGAAGATAACCCCAAATAAAATGGGTTGAATATTATTTAGTTAATGTTCAAGTTTCCATGGGAATGAGACTCCTGCGGATATGTCCCCTGGTAACAATTTAAAGTGTCCCGCGAGAGCAACTTATAGTTTCATGTATTCATTTATTTTATAGGGACAATGCTTATTAACAGACCAACTTGCCATCTTGCAGTAAATAAGCCAGAGTTATCCAATTCCAAATTTCATCTGTTGTCCCAAGTTTCCTGGGTGGACGAGTGAGAAGGTTTCTTGTGGGGATGAGTGAGAACGTCTTTCGAGGGGACAAGCTAAAGTTTCTCGGGTGGGCGGCCTAAAGTTTCTTGCGGGAATGAATGAGAAAGTTTCTCGGGGGACAAGCTAAAGTTTCTTGGGGGGATGAGCTAAAATGCCTCGGGGGGACGAGCTAAAGTTTCTCGATGGAATGAGATAAAGTGTCCCGCAGGAACTAGTTACGCATTCCTCTGAAGCAGTAACGTGATTCGTAATCCACTGATGTTAAAAGATTTAAGACGTTCGAGCACGGCTGTTTTTACAAATATAAGCTGTTGGTTTCAGGCAGATCCTCGCAGTTCCTTTACCTTGGCGTTGAGCTGCACTTGTTGCTTCTGAAGGCGGTTTTGTAAGGGCTCAGGAGAGAGTCCTGAGGGAGCGTCTGGAGACCTGCAGACCAAAGATGACAGAAAACAGAAGATAGTGAACCAACAGAAGAGGCAGAACATTTGAACATGACCAACAGCAGACCAGAACGTGATTTTGGTTCTTCCAGTGGGGCCGGGAAGGATAAGGAGCAGTGCCTTTAATAAAATAAAAGTCACGCTAAACTGATCGCTTCATTTTATCTCTTGTATTTACGACAGGCAGACATGAAGTTAGTTGGTGTGAGGGTAGAGGATGGAGAGGATAGGACTGCATGGAGATAGATGAATCGCTGTGGCGACCCCTGAAGGGAACAGCCGAAAGAGGAAGAAGAGGAAGAAACGTTGTTCAGGATTTACATTAGCACAGTTTGTGCTGTCAGTTGCTATGACAACATCAGATCTCAATGATCATAGTCATTTGTGACTTTTGCCTGCAATGTTTATGTTTCAGTTGCTATAACACCAACTATTATTTATCTTTGGCATTTGCAGCGTTCACCTGCTTAGTTTGCGTTGTCCGTTGCTATAACATCATATATGTGTTCATATAATTTGTCACAAGGGATGTCTCAATTAAGACTGTCGTTCCTTATTTTGGCCACATGGGGCATATTAATGTTAATTCTGCAGCTCACACTTGAACAGCTAACTCAACTATAATCAGCAGAAACAAGTACCAGTGGTAGCATTTCTCCTTGTTAACTTTTCCACCTTTTTATTCAAATTCACAACAATGGTAAAGTCAGCAGTAGTGGTGAGCAGCTGTTTTATGTGAACTGAGCGTTATTTTTCCATTCGCAACATTGCAAGGTAATAAGACCGTGAGCAGTTCAAGCTGAAATGAGAGCACTGAAAGTAATTCAGGAGGTTGGAAATCATTGTAATTGCTTGTAATAAATTCAGAAATAAATTCCATAACTGCTCATAAGAAATCATATAGTAATTGGAATGGCCTGTAATAAGTATCTGCGTGCAGTACGCACCTGTACAGAGTGAGAAGACACACTGCCTCTGCTCCGTCCAGAAGTGAGTGATCTTCAGTCAGCAGTTCAGCTTTGTTCCTGCAGGGCGGCGCTACAGCCTCCTCGTCCAGCAGCGCCAGCAGCACCTTCACCGTCTCTCTGCCCCCGTAGGCCGTGGCGTGGTTAATGGCGTAAGCTCGGGGCTATAAGAAGGCAAAAATTAGGGCTGGGCGAAATAACATCAAATCTGTATCAACACCATTTCATTTTAGATTCAAGGAATGATTATGTTTTTAAAAAAACTATTACATGTACAGCACCGTCTAGAGCCACATTTTGTCAGTAGCAGCTTGCAATAAGTTTTTTAAAATGTACTGTAATTGTGCTCAGTTATTAAAGCCAGAATATTTTTCTTAGTGCGCTTTTAAAGAGACACTACATGAACACACTGGCAAAAGTAGTAACAGAATTTTTTTCAAGAGTAGTATTAAGAGAATTTCAAAAATAACTGAAATAACCGACATGAACAAGATCACGTTGATTAAAGGTTCTGAATATTGTTTTTTGATTCATTGTCGAATGAATTGCCCAGCACTAGTGACAATGCATAGATTGATTTCCGTAACTTTAAGAGACACAAGTCGAGAAAATTCTCATGAATTAAAGATAATAGCGTCAACTCTACCCGTGCTGGACTGATGCCGGTGCCGATAGCGCTCTGCTTCTGGGCGGCGTGAATTTGATGGATTCGTTCTTTCAGCTCCTTCACCGTGTCTTCCACAGCCGTGTAGAGCGGGTTTTCACTGCTGATGCCCTTCAGGACAGCTGACCGGATGCTGGACAAAATCTTTGCTACAGCAACACTAGGAGGGTAGAGAGAAAGAGACATACAAATTATACTTCAGACACAAAAAATAAGTACCTGGAAAGTGGTGGGCGATATAGCCTCAAATTATCACAATGTACTGATACTCAATGGTGCTTCATTTCGATACCTTGCTCTGGATCTGTAATACCTGGTTTGTATCAACATTAAAAAAAAAAATAAAAATGCAGTAATAATAAATAAGCCCCAAACTAATTTGTTCAACATATTGCTAGCACCAGCTCTGCAATTTACATGGCATCGTCTGTGTTGATTTTATTAAAGTGCAGTCACACAGTCGAGCGCTTTTGACTTGACGCCATGTTCTCAGATTTCTGCAGAGTTTCTCCACGCATGCGCCTTCTTCCCCAGGCAACTGTTGTCATGGTAAACAAAATATCTAGCTATTTCTATTCTATTGCTGCTGTAAATGTAAATTGCATTGAAACGCTGAGATAGCTATTGAATAATTTCAAACTTTCACCCAGATCCGTATGTCCCGCTCAGCTCGCGCGTGCCGCTGCTGATGAGCGCGTGAATGTACTGAAATTTTGTTCCGTTTGATTTGACGTGACCCAATACACGCAAGTACCGACATCTTTCGTTTGGTGCTGTTAAAAGTACAGACCTTGGTACCCATCCTAGGTGGCAGTGATACAGTATAAAAGCATTCAGTCCACCATAAACTGACAGAAGAAGAGGAAGAAGGAGAAGGTGGCCAGTTGTGCTGTGAAATGATGGAAGAAAGATGTTGAAGATAATAATTCTTTGCATCCTAATGTTACGAAGGTGCAAAGAAGACGGCGAAACTGCCCTGTTGATAGTAAAGGTTGCTGACGTCTTGAACCAAAACCTAAACACACTTCCACCCCAATGTTTGCTGGTACTGTAACTCGCGCACACACATCACGTTAATTTCTGACGACATGCTCAAAAGATGCGTCAAAAGAACGCTGGGAACGTGTGGTAATAATGATGCGTGCGCGTAAGCATTCTGAGCGTTATGTACTGTATATCCCGGCCCCACATACCACATCCAGCTGTTTGAGTCAGTATCGCATCGATATCACGTATGCATCAGATCGGCGCAGCCCTGAAATTCAGTATAACTCAGCACGGTCCTGCTACACCAAAGCCTTGGCTGTGAGGTGAAAGTAAATGTGTTAACATGCTGTGGAAAGTCCGGCTTTTGGGGAGATTAAGCGTCCAAATCTCTCCTGACCAACTGCTGCATTCACAAGTCTACGCAGACGCATTAACACAATGTAAACACCGGGGCAAGGTGGAGAAAAACAGACGCTAGTGTGAGGGAGTTACAGTAAGAGAATCATCTGGGAAAACAGATGTGAGTTACACAAAGAGGCCCCGCTCCCCGAACCTGGAGTGTGTGTGTGTGGTCATTCGGTCATCCACGAGGTGCGGTGGACAGGGAGGGAGCGATTCGGGAGGGGCACAAGCTGATGAAAGAAGTCTCTTGGCTCGGAAATAAAAATCTCTTCTATCTCGATGGAGGTGACGTACAGCAAGACGGAGACAATCCACATATTGTATGTTTATTGGTTTTTCATATTAAAACCAAAAATGAAAATGTAAAATGTGTGGTATATGTATTTTTAAACACCAGTGTTGAGTAATGTGTTATAAAAGTAACACAATTACAGCAATGTATGACTTTTTACTGTAACGCAGTAATTCCTTATATTACTAATAGACTATCAGTAATATTATACTCGTTACATATCTCAGTAACACGTCACAACACACTTTTAACCTGAAATTTAGTGTTTAATTAAATAAATCCCCAACACCATAAGAGCTTTGTGACAAGAGTAAAACAGTGTGAGTAAAAGAGTTGTTTCCTACAGAGTGTACGTCTACAGTCATCATGCTGCACCACATCACCCTCCACTGATGGAGAATCAACTGCAGTAAACCACACTTTACCATTTTACTATGTCCTACTTCCACACTTACTCTGGTGAAAGTAACTCAACAGTAATGCAGGAGTCGAGAACACATCACAACTCAGAGACAGTCATACTGGAATGGAGTCAATTACTTTGAAATAACACTAACTAGTCATCTAGACTGGTGGTGGTGTAGTGGCCAAGTGGTAGGACACTCGACTCTGGACCAAGAGGCTGTGGGTTCAAATACGACCTCTGGGTTCTTGAGCAAGACACTCAATCAAGTTGCTCTCAGGGGAACTGTCCCTGAAAATAGGAAATGTAAATTGCTCTGGATAAGAGCGTCTGCTAAATGCCGTGAATGTAATCTAGTAGATTTTGGAGCTCGGCCAACGAAGGTGACCGACTAAAAGCCAAAATGAAATAGGAGTGTGTGAGGTCCGTTTTTCCCTCTGAGCACTCAGTGTTGGGCGACTTATTTCCTAAATGTACTAGATTATAGATGACTAGTAAGTGTTATTTCAAAGTAATTTATTCCATTCCAATATAACTGTCTCTGAATCCTGTAAAACTAGATGAACAAAACGCAAACCCAAAAATGTGGGTCTTTCTCCCCCCACCAATATCGTTTGTAAAACCTGAAATTAAATTTTAAAAATTGCTGTTTTCCAATTGCCTAGAAAATACAAACTTATATAAGAGTAAACCTCTTTCTGCCACAGAACACAAAGAAGACCCTTCTTAAAAGCAGTAAAAATTAGATGTGTATATATTTAACTTCATTCATTCATTATCTAACCACTTACTCCCTCTCGGAGTAGTGGGGACCAGAGCCCATACTGGGAACTACGGGGACCAACCCTGGGCAGGCACCAACACACCGCAGAGCACACACATTCACACCTTACCGGACAATTTAGAGTTGCCAATTAACCTACAGAGCATGCTTTTGGACTGTGGGAGGAAACCGGAGCACCCGGCAGAAACCCACATGAACACTGGGAGAGCATGCAAACTCCACACAGAAAGACCCTATGGCAAACCCGGGGATCGAATCCAGGACTTTCTCGCTGTGAGGTGGCAGCGCTTTCCACTGGGCAGTGTTTTCTGGTAGCAGCTGGGGAGAACCACCTTGCTTGTGAGTACCTTAGTGGTGATCCTCACTTGCACGTCTCGCCACTTGCTAACGATAATGAAATGAAACAGAATAAGAGCATGTTTTCAGAATTTTTCCAATTTTCATGAGTGTTACTTGGGGCTTTGGGGGGTGGAGGTTGGTTTTAACCTGAAAAACGAATGACGCACTGATTTGGAGACGCTTTACAGCAGCTTCCAGACCCTTTGCATCTCGGTTGAACTTCTCAGATGCATCAGAGCAAATGATCTTTTCTGCTTTCAAGACGAAAATGATTGGCGCAGCTCGCTCCTATGTGTTGTGTTGCCAGCGCTCTGTCTAAGCGTTCCTCGAAGACTTTTTGAAGTGAGAGCAATCAAGGGGAAATATTTCGATGGATGACGTTTAATCGGCGTCCGGCAATCAAACCCCGCGGAAGGACGCGATTGCCATTCGTCTATTTTTCTTCGCTGCGCTGACCTTTGATGTTGTCCAGATAAACATGTTTGAGCAATTGGGGCCGTATGGTGAAAAGTGATGCAGACGTCATTATAAAGTGGGGATCGCTTTGGAGAGAGGAGAAGAGGAGATCCGTGGAGAGATAGCACAGGTGGGTTTGGGGATTCTCTAAACGATAAGATCAAAATCTGCACGGCAAATCAAAGGCTGGAGTTATCACCCTCGCTGGGGAAGAAAGAGCCGGAGTCGAGCTCGGGTCAGGCCGTTACATCACACGCAGAGCAGAGAGTCCATGCTTCATTTATTGAATTGTTCTGTAATTGAGTCTTTTTAACAGTTAGGATCAGAAGGTCGTCAATTCAAGTCCCGGACCGGTAAAGGTACCACTGAGGTACTCATGAGAGAGGTATCGTCCCCAAGTAGTGCTCCCAGGGTGCTGCCAGAAAATGCTGTCCACTGCTGCTTCACGGATGGGTCACATGCAGAGCTCATATTTGGTTGTGGTGCACTACGTACTGTGCTGTGTTCACAATGGTAGTGTGCTCTGTTTGCTCCGTGATCGGAATGTCGCCGGTTCGAATCCCGGAACAGTAAAGGTACCAATGAGGTACTCATGAGTAAGGTACCCTCCCCAAGCACTGCTCCCCGGGCACAGCCTATGTCAGCTGCCCACTGCTCCTTCACGGATGGGTCAAATGCAGAGGTCACACTTGGTTGTGGTGCACTGTGTGCTGTGCTGTGTTCACAATGACAAATAATCACTCACTTCAATAAAATATGTACACGTCTGTTATTGACTGTTTATAAGAATGGATATCTTTGTGTTCTGTGGCAGAATGAGGTTTACTCTTCTTCACTGATGAACAAAATGGAATATAAGGTTGTGCTTTCTCGACTTTATTTTGGTTTTGGAAACGATATGGTGGGGAGGGAAGACACTTATTTTTTGGGTTTTGGTTTTGTGCTGTGTTCACAATGACAGAATGACTCCCTCATTGTTCCTATACTGATTCAGAATGAAAATGTATTGATGCCACGTCAATATGAAAAATTGATCAGACTATCATGATATAAAGTAAAACTGTTTCACGTAATAATGAGAAACATATCACACGCTAACCTGAAATACTCGCTCATATTCCATTTTGCTGTCTGTTGAAGTGACCGTTGCACAGGAGATTGTAAATATACACTCTACCATCTACGATTCTTATGAGCAGGCCGATTCGAATCCAGGACCGATAAAGGTACCACTGAGGCACTCATGAGCAAGGTACCGTCCCCAAGCACTGCTCCCCTGGTGCTACACGTCACTGCTCCTTCACGGATGGGTCAAATCCTGAGGTCACATGTGGTTGTGGTGCGCTGTGCTGTGCTGTGTTCACACTGACAAATAATCACTTACTTTCACTAAAATGCCTTTTTGTGTCGTACACATACATACTGTAGATTTAAATATACATATATAAGCATACAAATCCAGTCTTAAGAGTAGTCTTCTGTGTGTATTGGTAAAAGAAAATAAAATATTTATGTTAATATGAAGACGTGCTTATTGGGTTTTGGTTTTAATGTGTAAAAATGAACAAACGACACACGGTTTGTGTTAGACAGGGAAAAAAAAAAATCTTGAGTTTGAAACTGGGAGAAATTTCATAACCGTGCTTACGGCACGGTGGAAATGCGTCACTAGCATCCTGAAACATGGCAGCTCCTCGCTCCTGCGTAACCTGCCGCAGATTCCGGTCTTCCTAGAAACACGGCTGAAATCAATCACTTCAACACGCAGTTTACGTCTGCTGGCAACGGCTAAGGGTTTTTCTCTCTAAACTGCTGCTGCTTTGATTTTACTCCTGTTCCATGTGATGGCGTGTTAAAAGCCGAGGAGTCGTGGATCCCAGAAAGCCATCTGGTCCTGATCAGCTCTCCCTCAATTCACAGCAGATCTGCCGTTTAAACCCCTGACCCACATGTAAACACCTAGCTCATTTCCAGCTCCCTTCCTCCAGACACACTCGCATGTGCGCACTAAAGGTGGGAATCCAGCACGGTACATTTTGGGGACTGGAGACCTCGTCGAGCTATAACGTCTCCTGCAAACTCGTGTTCCTGAAGAAAAGTGACTTAAAAAAAAAAAAAAAAAAAAAATTGTGCACTACGCTGGAAATGCTCAGCAGCGTGAGTCAGGTGAGCGTACCTGGGCTCAGGGTTTTCTCCCAGGATCTCTTCTAACTGGTCTGTGAAGTGTACGAACTGCGTCAGACCCTTCACGTGTCTCCTCAGTGGGTGAGTTTCGGGAGGAGCATAGCCTTTTCCTCCCAGCTGTATCGCCCTGACGAACGACGTCACCGCCTGCAAACACACACCAACACGGGACGGGAAGTTACAACAGGTTTTATTCCTTTAATTAGGAAATGGAAGTTGCTCTGGATAAGAGCATCTGCTAAATGCAATAAAGTTGCGGAAAAATGTTTAAATTTATCGGAACCACAATTATTTTTGTTAATCATTAACCATTTTGTTATTTTAGAAGGTCAACGTGGGGCGTTATTAATTACACACATTTCCTGCGTCTTCCAAAAGTAACAAGGAAGTGAGTTTGCTGACGTATGGCTCAACGTTTTGTGGGAAATGACAATGATTGGTCAAAAATTGCGGAAAAGTTGCGGTAATTGCTCAAAATTACAAGGTAGTAATGAATTTGCAGAGATTTCAAAAACTACCATTTGGTTTAAATGAACATTTTTCCTGCTCGCACCACCTGACAATAATTTGCATGTCATGTCATTGACCCAAATGTAAAATGTACAGTACATGAACACATACTTGGGAAAGTATTAACAGAATTTTTAATGAATAACTGTGATGAGCAAGATTATGTAGATTATGTCGGTTCTGAATGCGAGTTTTGATTAATTTTTGATTAATTGCCCAGCCCTACTTGGGCTTATATAATTATCTAAAACGGTTACGTGAGAAACAGAAGTATATGGATTGAGGAAAGGCTGAGTGTTTGTTTGAATTGTAGCCGATTTTGACGTGTTACCAGGAAGAGTGAGTTGGCGCTGCTGCGCGCCGTGTGTTTGAGGTCGGTGAAGGCGCTGCGCCCGAGCGAGCGGTTTGGGGAGTTCAGGGTGTGTGCTAGCGCCAGATCGTCCTTAGAGTTCACCAGCAAACCCAAATAGGAGCAGAAGAGCCTCCTGACCACTCGCTTCATCTGAGGAAAGAAAGATGAACATGAAGACAGCATGAAAAAATCACAATCACACTTCTTTCCAGATTTAAGAGGCTGGACGATACAACCCCAAATCAGTATCTCGATTAATTTAGCATTTTATCTTCAATTACGATTATTCATTCATTCATTATCTGAACCACCTTTTCCCAATTGGGGGACCAACCTTGGGCGAGCACCAACGCACTGCAGGGCGCACATGCACACACAAAGACTAAAATCTTTGAAGCAATTTTTAGAGTACCCGGAGAAAACCCACAACTGACCTCACAACCAACTCGGAACAACCTTCTTGTTGTGAGGCGACAACATTAACCACAGCACCAACGTGTTGTCTCTCAGTAATGAGTAATAAAGTGATTTTTGGCAGGGATGGGTGCAACAATACATCAATAAACATCGATACAAAATTTTTAACGAATAATTGATGTTACAGTCAATTGCGTAAGAATTGGGGAGCCTTTGTTGTTCCATATAAGTGTGTGCAGAGACTTTGCAGTAGCGTGCACACAAACACTGAATTTACAGAAAATTTACTTCATTGTGATATATATCGTTATCAGGATATGAAATTACATATTGGGATTTAAGATTGTGGTGATATCGCACAGCCCTATCACTCAGACATCATAGATATTGTGCCCTCACTTTATATTGATCAGGAAGTCTGTTTTTATTGAAAGAGAAGATTGTTATATGGTTATATGGATATGTATGGTTAAGCTCAGGAAAAAAAATGTCAAATGTTATTTTAGAAGCTTTTTGTGACTTGATATAAAACGAAGTAATGTTAAATCAGACCCTCCAGGATGTTACGATTGGAACTATTAACGCAAATTCAGCCAGTCTCCGCAGAATTCATTACTACAGTGCAACAAATAATAACTACGTTATTGCAACAAAACGCCTACAAACACTGCAACTTCCATCACAATTTTTTATTAAGGATGCCGCAAGATCAAGCGTTTTAGGTGACAACAATCTCAAAAAAGGACTATGAAATCCTGGAGGGACTATTAAATTTGTATATGATATTGTCCCATGTTGATCGCTGATTCCTGAGCTGAATCAAACGGAAATCATATTGTAGCAGACTTTGCGAAATCAGTAGACGTCGAAACACAGAAACATATATCGCATCATGACGAAACACTATCGCCACTCTGACAATGAGTCGATCCCCACTGCTGACGTGTTCGTTTTCTTCCTTCTCCCTCGTCTATTTCCCCGTCCGCCAATTATTCTCTCTCTCACTCTCATTCCCACACACTTCTCCCTCTTTTTCCTTCTTCCCTGGGATCAGTGTTGCCCTTATTAACAGGAACATTAAATCACATCTCCCAGGTTTAAGAGGGAAATGTGAAGTGAATTAGAGAGCGGATGTTTTGAGAGTGCAGCTCGGTGTCGGGCCGCGAGGTTCGCCCAGTCGCTCCGTCAGCTTCAGATTTACGAGAGTGGATGCTGGGCCGTGCTACCGTAACGCCGAGAGAGAGCTTTATGAAACGAGCTTATTTGAGACATTTAGAGTGAGAAAGGAGAGGAAAGAAATCTCGGTACTGGCTGCTTATGGCCTAATTCAGTCAACCTGACACCGTCATAAAACAGTACAGCTGCTTTTACTTTGCTGTTCCTTCAGCTGCGGCCAGGATCTCACTCTCCTTCCTTTTAACGGCAAACCGGGGGTGTGATGAGATCTAGTGCCACAAGATATCACGATGTTAAAAAGTAACGATATTTCTCATCAAGGTGGAAAGCCTTCTCGTGAAATAGTACAGCATTCTTTCTGAACTTTCAGCAGAAAAATCTAGCGTCTGTATACTCCACCTTCACGCTCACGCCACTTGCTACTGTTATAAATGTGTAAAACAGCAGCCAATCACAGGCTCAGAGGAAGCTGATTGGCTGGTCTGGTCTCCAGTCAGGTGTGTAATATGGTTGAAGTTGATCTAGTGAACAGCAGCACACATGTTTCCAGTACGACAGCAGAAGCAGCAACAAGAAGACGAGTTGTGTGTGATGTGGAGATTGTGGGTGTGATGTGTTCAGCAGTATCCTAGTCTAATTGTATCTGTTAATGTTCCTAAATCTGTTGATGCTGCAGAGATTACGCCTCTAACATGTTTTAATCAAGATGTTGATGTGATAATGTACAATCTGATGATGGAATGAGATGATTTACGCTTCAATTACACGTTAGAAGCTGATGCACAGTAATGATGGTGTGAAGAGATGCAGGAGGAATCATACAAGAGAGAGTCCAGTCACTTCATGCACTAAACACACCAAACACACACACACTCGCACAACTTTTCACGTCTTTCACTCGAATAAAAACACTTTCTTTAAAATAGAGTTAAAATCTTGTCTTGTCTTGTCTCATTCTCGTCAATCCAATCTCAGGTATCGTCTCTTAGAAACTCATAAGCAAGGTACATCACTGCACATCAGCTGCAACCTGCTCCTTCACAGATGGGTCAAACGCAAAACTCACAATGACAGAATCATTCACTTTAACTCTTAATTAAACACTCTCTCACCTGTGCACTGCAGGTTCGTGTCCGGTTGGACGGAGTAGCGGGACACTGAGGGGCCAACTCAACTTCTCCCAAATCCTCGTTGTTTCCCAGCAGGAACTCCAACAGCTGTGTCTACGTGTGAAAGCGACAGCAGAAGCGCAGACAGCATTAACAAGACAAACGCCAGAAATCCCAAAATCTCAGATGATCAACGCTCCGCAGTAACATTAAAGTTCATAGTCACACGCATAAAAATAAAGTAAAAGTTCAAATGCAATGAAATGTTTTGTGCTGATGAATTTTATATATATCGTCTTTAGTTAATTTTTGAAGAATTAACAGGACTACTCTGTTGCAACACTGGTAAATTCTCTTCTACTTTTATTTCCTAATGAAGTGCATATCTTTGTGAATTGAAAATAACTGAAATAAACTCACACAGAAGTAGTCACCGTATGAACAGTATTAACAGAAATTTTTCCAAAAATAATTTGTAATTATCCACATGTGCAAAATTACACCTTTCTGAACACCGATTAGAATTAATTTTCGATTGATCGCCCAGCCCTAAGCCCTCGCCGCTGCCGAATCGGAGGCACTCACGGCGCTGAGGTTCGCGTCCGGATCTTCGTCCCGCCTCAGACGCTGGTGCGAGTGGAAGACGTCGATCAGGTCCAGCGTGTTGCTGCGCTTCAGGAAGGACTCGTACTCTCTCCGGATGAGCTCATAGTTCTCTGCCGGAGGCGAGGCATCTTGGGACAGGTGGAGTTTATCCAGAAGCAGACTCTTCCAGACCTGCAGCACGTCACTCAGGGCAACGGTGAAATCTCCTCGCTCCTGGAGGAAAAGCAGGGACGAGCTCGAGTCATGTGGGAGAGAAATCACAGGCTAAAATACACCTCTGTTCGCATCCTAACTCTGGGCCAATATGAGCTTAAATCAATATCATGATAAAATGATCATTAAACCTAGATTACGATTCATTAACATTTATTTTATTTGAGGATTTTAGTCAAAGGTTTGTCACGTAAATATGCTCAACTATTAAAGCTGTGATAACTTTTCTTATGAACCATACTTATTTAGTTATTTAAAAAAAAAAAAACTTAAGATAAAACAGACAGATATAGAGGCAGACTGTACGTGACGGAGTCACATGTTGACAGCCTTCCAAAATTCTTTCGCTGTTGCATACAGAATTACAATTTGCATTAAAGTGATTAGTATACGACCCAAAATAACACACTACGTACTTTGCAAACCCTAAAATATGCTGTTGGTGTCATTGGCATCCAAGTGAAAGTTGAGTCAAAATATATATACTAAATATAATGGCTAAATAGAACAACTACAGACAGTTTAAGTACATTTAAGGCACATTGTATTTTATTGTACAATATTTATGTGAATGATTATTTGTCAGTGTGAACACACCACAGCACAAGTAAATGTGATTGCCGGCTTGAGTGCTTGACTGGTAAAGGTACCACTAAGGTATTCAGGTACCGTCCCCAAGCGCTGCCAAAAAAGGTTCAGTCAAATGAGGTTACATGTGGTTGTGGTGCACTGTGTGCTGTACTTTGTTCACAATGACAAATAATCTCTCACCTTAATTTATTTAAACTAATCTGGACTCTGTGTGTTGCATTTCTACTGCACAAGCTGGACCAGAGCAGCATAACAAGATTGTACTGGTTTTAGTGGAGTTACCTGCTTGTAGACCTCAGCAGCAGCCAGCTGTAGGATCAGCAGCATGTTGTCGGCTCCGTGTACCGTCGTCCTCTCCGAGTCCAGAATGCGGTGACTCTCTCTCCTGAACACTCGCATCATTGTTTTCAGGCTCATTTCACCAGCAGCCATTGTCCTGGTGTTCACAAAAGTCATGTCATTAAAACAGAGAAGGAAATGCAAAGTACGGCCGAGCAAGATTCGATGAATCCTGATTAAAGCTGCATTACCAACTAGTGTCTTTGGCCAAGACGGAACGCTAAACTCAAATATGGTAGAAACATATTTACTCCTCTACTCCTGGTACATTCACATCATGACTTTTTTTGTCATTTTGTATTGTTTACACATAAACTCTATAACAACTGCATATCCTTGCACTCTCTTTGAAACATCGACATACATTTACATTTCTTTAATCTTAAAGTCATAGCACCAAAGCAATTTACAAGTTACTCTCACTGTGAAATTACAAAAAAAAAACTCAAATATGACGTTTTTTCCTGAGCTCAACCAGACAATCTTTTCTTTAAATAACAAAACCTCCTGTTTGTATAAAGATTCATTACAATATGTATGATGTATCAGCTGTGTTTTCATTTTGGATCAGGACGTTTATTGAACCCAGTAACAGACTGTTTCAGCTCCTGCAGTCAGGCAGAAGGTTCCGTACCATAAAGGCCAAAACTGAGAGACTCAGGAGGAGTTTCTATCCTCAGGCCACTCAGCGACTCAACCAGGACATGTCCCCTCCCTTTCATAGTGTTGCGTTGATGATCACTGTACAGCAAACCATTGTGCTATTTTTCATATTGTTTATCACGTTTCATTTTGTCTTCATCATTTATTACTTGTACTGTTGAGGCTGCTACACTGTTATATGGGTTCTATGCAGTTTACACTGTTGTGCTGATACTGGATAATGCACTTTAACTTTAAAACTTATAGATGTATAATTTGCAATTGCACATCTGTAAATCAGTTAATATCTGTACTATACTCCAAATGCTTACACTTCAAAGACATTCAAAATAATATATATATATATATATATATATATATATATATATATATATATATATATATATATATATATATTTATTTATGTAAAATTTTTGATATTATCCATGATATTATCACAAACCTTTAGCAGATTGCTACTGCCATATAGTTTAAATGTAATCAATCATTTACTGTTCCTTCAATCTGTCTTCTATATAATTCTACGCTTCTTTTTATTTTGCAGTTTTTGATCAAGCCAGATTCTGATTTCTGTAAATGCTGATCCTGCAGCGCTGTCAATGTGACAATTTTTTAAATTGCGTCTCTGTGGTTACATTTATAAAAATGATGTATAAACTGCTCAAAAAAACTCACCACCAGAGATATTCTGCAGTTTATTCCGAAGCCGGACAGCGGATCGCAGCAGCAACGCCAAGACAAAATTTAAATCTACCAACGCGACACACCGCAGCCAATCAGATTTAAAGAGACGGGCTGGCCACACCCACCATGCTGGATACGTCACAACTTTTTATTAGCACTTTCTTTTAGCTTTTAATTGTGTGATTTAAAACGCAGATAATCGTATAAACTTAACTAAATATATATATTTTAATCAGACTATATTACAGCACTAAACATGTTAAATAAAATTACACAAATGATCACGTGCCGATCTCGCATTTTCTGAGATGAGAACATAATTTACATATATTTTCCCCTAAAAATTATGACTTGTACATCAACAGTTGTGCTCAAAATATTGATAATATTTGCTCAAGTTTTTTTTAATCATATTTTAATATCGGAAATAAAACTAGTTCTCATCCGGAAGTAAATTACGAGGCATAGGGAATCACTATTTGGCTCACTGTAGCCTAGGTAGTGCATACTTCCTGGCGCCATTCGATAGGAGACTGGAGTAAGAGTTCCTAGTTGACTTCAGCACACTACTTAGGTGATCAGGATCCGTTGTAGAATGTGGCCTTCAGAAGGCGCTGCCCTGAAGGAACCCACTTGAGCACATTCACGCGAGTTGGTAGTCTGTCAGGAGAAATGTTAAAACTAGTAAAAATTAACGAAATCTTTTTGACGTAAACGTATTTATTTTCCCACCTTTTACATCTCAACGCTCAGTTATTCGTTTGGCCTTTGTACAGAATATGTACAGTTTTGTCCGGCAACAGTCAGTATTCCTGTCTTATTAAAAGTATTTTTATTATGCATTTCAGCTAAATCTTATTATATTCTATATTTGTTTGAGTTTTTCTCATAAATTTTAGATAAAGACGAATAAACACTTCGCCATAAATAAAATGAAGGCGGCAAAGTGTCTTGTCAACAGTTAAAGATTTGGGAATTTAATGTAACCTCTGTTTTATTTCTTTTCTATGTACTGCCTTGTATTTGAGCTGATTAAATTGTAGAGTTAATCCTGTGTTCTTCATCGTTTTAAGAAGAGCTCCAGTCTTGGAAGCTTTTTCCTGCATTTTTCCATTCACTTGGTGAGTATCGATCAGGGCTGTAACGGTACAGAAAGCGTCATGGGTTCGATTAACACATCATGATTCGATACAGTAGGATTTAAGCAGAAAAAAACAAAAGCAGCAATGACTCAGGATTCGAAAGCACGCCTCTGAGTATTTTTACATCTACACTCTAAAAAAACAAACAAAACTATATGTTCCATGAGGATTAAATCAGAGACTCCATCATCTGCAACCAGCTGGCCCTCCTTTTTTGGATTAGAGAGGAAGTGAACATTTTTTAGTCCTGGACTTTCACAGATTGGTGAAAAGTTGCATTTATAGGCCGATGGCTAGGAATCCGCATTTCTCATTCCGGCGTAATAATCAAGAAATTTTGGCGTCGCATTACGGGTGCAGCAGGCTTAACCATACAGCTACCGAAATAAGTCCCCAGCTACGTTGTCCCCTCACATTGGTTATGTTGATAGACGTTAGGCTATTAGCAGGCACAGCGTAATATGATTGCGCCTGCTGCACCCATGGCACGGCAGCAAAATTCCATTACGCCGGAATGAGAGTATAGTTCCTAGCCATATCGGCCTATAAAATCGCAACTTTTCATTTTCCGCCAGTCTTAGTACACGATGCAACTACAGAAGAGTCAAGTTTTAAATAGGAAAAATATCGAAACTCTTTAGTCATTTTATAGCGAGATGCTAATGGTCTAATCGGATTCAATGATTTATGCTAAGCTATGCTAAAAGTGCTACCGCCAGACCTGGCGATCGACTGAATGGATTCAAAAATGGTAAAACACATCCATATAACTCTAGGGGAGTTGGAAAATGAGCCTATTTTCAAAAAAAGTGGAGTGTTCCTTTAAGCCGAATCCAAGTTAAAATTGAACTCATTTTAGCTTAGTGTTGCTGAGAGGATCTTAACAAGTGGCCCGATTCGTTCACTTCTTTAAAAATGAGTTATTTAACGGTTACTCTTGAACTAATGTTTACTTGTATATTAAATGTTCATGCACCCGATCACCCAGAGGAGGATGGAGTCTTGGTTCCTCCCAGGGTTTCTTCCTACTAGAGGGAGTTTTTCTCCCTCAGGCTTGCTTTTTGGGAGATTAAGCTGGTTATTAATGACAATGACTGTTGTTAATAGTGCTATATATGTAAAATTGAATTCATTTTAATAAGGGTTAGGTTTCTTTTCGTTGATTTCGAACAGACGACAGTAAAAATTCACCTCCAGCAAGCCCTGAACTAGTCTAGCTGACTAAAGCCCACAACAGGGTATTAAGCAGTAGAGTAGTGCTGTCCCAAACGATTAATCTAGTGATTATTTTTGTCAATTCTTCGACTAATCTGTCAAAGTTTTGAATTAATCTAATTATAACTGTATTAATAAGCAATTATTTTCCAGTTAGTCATTTAATATAACAATTCACCCCTCCCACAAACACACACACATCAGAAATTTTCTTTATTAAGTTTTCAGTATTTATTAAAACATTTCTTAAAGACTGCACTGAGCATTAGAGCATTATTCCTTAACAAAAACTTTACAAACTCAAAAAGAAGACCTTCTTTAATAAATATTAAAATTAACATAAAGCACGTGAATAATATATTTGAAATTTGCTATTATAAATTATTGCTGTGTTGACATTAACATACAAGTCCCTATTTGTCATGCACCTGCTCAGAGACTTCAGTAGACCTGTTTAACTTAAATGTTGAAAGAACTACAAAAACGGAATGATTTCATAACTAGAAAAACATGTTTTTAATATTATCACTGTCAAAGGGAGCTTAAAGTTAAGTTTACATCAGTGAGCAAGGAGCGATTTAGGCTACAGTCTGCAAGAGTAGTCATAAACCATCATTTGTTTCACTCTTACAAGGTAGCTTTTTTATAATTGACGTCGTTGATTATGTTGATTAGTCATCCCAGCCCTCATATGTATTCACCATGTACCTCTTCATTCAAACCCCTAGACCACCATCACTCCAGTTAGATAATAGGAGAACATCTGATAAATGTTGTAAAATGTAATGAAATGTACTGAAAAAGTTGCAGGATGCAGGAGGACGTGAGCCACTGTGCCACCTACACGGTGGCGTGTGAAGACTATGTGCACGTGGTGGAGTTCAGCCCCTACGACTGCGGCTCGACTGCCTCCCTGCTGGCATACGCTGGAAACCAGTACGTAGTGGTCGGAACCTGCCGCTTCAAGGTACCTCACTTCAGCACACGTGTTTTATTTCAACAATAATTTATGCAATTTAAGTTAATTTTTCAGTAATTCAGTGTTCCAACTTAGACTGTTATGGCAGTTCATGAAAATGAAAATGTGGAGATGGCAGATGTGATGGTACCGTGGTCAATGGGTCATCGGTTCAAGTCCCAGATTGGTAACTGTACCACTGGGGAACTCATGAGCAGGGTACCATCCCCAAACACTGCTGCCTGCTGAAAATTCCTGAAATTAGGAAAATGGCAGTTAACCATTATTTTCATTATTGATTACTCTGTCCAGTTACATATTTTTTAAATGGATAAAATATTTTTAAATTGTCTTTAAATGTATTTAGGCCTAATTCAGTGGTCCCCAAATGGCGGTCCGCAGGCCAGATCCGGCCCGAGCAAGCAATAAATCCGGCCCCTCACGTCACATTGGCAACATACGTAAACAGACACGTGAGCGCTCTGTGGCCATCTGTGATTAGTGATCTCCACGTCAGTGGTTGACAACCCCTCTAGTCATTAAGAGTGAGTGAAATCTTAACGATAACAGTTGTGATTACAGACTTTGAACTTTATATTCATTCCTCTGTATGGGAGTATTTCAGTGCACAAAAATTGAAGTAATTGCGTAAAAATGATTTAATTGCATTACATGCGATGTACACACTTGTTAGCGCTAATGTTGAACGCCATCATGCACAAAAATGTAGTTCTGTTCCAGGAAGGCCAAAAGCAGCTCATTTTATATAATAAAAGAAAAACTCTGCAAGCCAATAAAAAAGACACTGTTCTTACATTTTGGCATGTGATGAAGATAATATTCTATATCCTAAATATTTAAGGTTTAGGAGCTAAGGGCTGGGGTCGCGTGGGGGCTCGACCTGGAGTCTTTTTCGACCTGGAGGGTGGGGGGAGATGTGACGTGAATTTGTTGCCCCTCAGCCTGACTTGGTTTAAATAATTTGGCCCTCAGGGAAAGGTAATTGGGGACCACTGGTCTAATTGTTTACTCTTTCTCATAATTAAAATTATTTGACTATTTTTTTAAATGAGATGTAAACGTTTCCTAATAATGCTTATAATTAAAACATTAAAGAGGATGGCATTTTATTAGGTGATACTATTAGCAGTGTATTTTATGTACAAAGTGTTTGTGCTTCGACACCAGCTTTCATTTTCATACTGCTTCAAAGTATCAGTTATCGGACTCCATTTTGGTATTGGGAACACAAAATAACTAATATTGCGACAGCTGAATTTTTAATTATCGTTGCTATTGTGTTTTTCTGCATTTCTGTGTGTGTGAGCAGGAGGAAGATGTGGAGGTGGAAGGAGTGGAGTTCAACACGCTGCGTGTCTTTATGCATGGAGTTCGCGTCGATGCTCTCGCGTGGAGTCCAGAATCCAGATTAGACAAACTGCCCCAGATCATCAGGTGGGAATTTCTTCTGGGGCTGTACGATATGACAAAATATATTGGATTATGAAATTAAAATGTCTGTCACTTCATATTATACTCTATCATTTATATGGTGGTGTTGCAAGGTGCACTGTTTACAGCAATACTTGTTGATGCTTTGAATGAGGGTTTGCAGTAGTCACCACGGCAACACACAGATAATACTATGGTGTTGTAATTGTGACTTAATTCTGAGTATGAAGTGGAGATTTCACGAGCAAAATCTGGTGTTTGTGTGCTTATCCCTCACACTCAGATCTATGGAACGCACAAAGCTGCTGCAGTTCACCTTAAAAACACCTTACTGGAATGGTGTTTGATCACGGGTCACTAAAGCGCTGAAAAAGCTTTCAACGAGCTTTCAGTAGCATAAAAAGTGCCAGCATATTAGAGCACAGCAAAAAGGCATTTTTAATGAATAAAACGGTGTAAAAACTGGTGTTTTACTGTCAGTTGAGTAAAAAGTATAGGCAAATTGTAGCACCTTTGGCGTTCCATATGAGCGTGAGGATGCAGTGTGTTTCAAGCACGCAAAAGTTCCATTGAATTTACAGAAAATGTACTATATTGTGATATATTTTGTCACGGTATGATTTTGCTCTAGTGATAGCTAGTGCTTTATTTCTTCAGTTCCGCTCTTCATTGGAGAAAAGACCAAAATTAAACCACATTAACAAAACCAAATTTTACAAATTTTATCAATTTCATCTAGAAATAACAGACACATATGAGACACAGATGGTTGAAGCAGGGCTCCAGATGGTGAATAAAATGTGACCTGATCTGGCAAAATGAGTCACCGTGACCCAAAATTGAGGTTTTGGTATCATGGATGAGAAAATAAGCTTTAAAATTATATCTTGGTCAAAGCTATATCTTAAACGGTTGTCAAGTTACAATCGTTTGAATTACGGTATCGCAGCACCATTTTACAACTCAAAAACCGAGAAAATCGCATTGAAAGTTTTTAGTCAGTTTTTTGTTGATATCTTTAACAATCCGTAGCATCCAAAGAGATGGACCCAGTATTCAACAACAAAATCTTACTACAGGCATTTAGATACTTAGGAAAATATATTAAATCAGACTGAAGCCTCAATTATTTCAAAATATTTATTAAATACTTATCAAATAAAGCGAAAACAGTGTTTATTTTGGACGTTCTTTTGTAAGATTTGAGAGCTGCAACTCAACTTAAATAGCCATTTAAGGACATTTTCACAATTATTTCCATGATGAAACTTTGAGAGATTAATTTTGACCTTATATTGTCTTTATATAAGACCAAAAAAGAAAAATCGATATTTTTGATGTTTTTCAACATAATCGGCCTGTATCTAAATAAATAGAACGCCGACTTCTGACTCGTTACGGCAGATCGGGTCACATATGATCATTAATCTTCCCTTTTGTTACATCTTTTAGCAGAAAAATCACAACAAACAGCATTCTACTCACAATACAGACATTTATTGATCATTTCTATTGTTTATTTTGGGCGCACAGTAATCAGGTAATTGTGGGGGGATTGTGGCAAATGTAGTTCTCTCTCAGAAAGGCCAAAATGAGTCCAGATTGGCTTGGTGAAATCTGAGGAACTTACTTGATCCACTCTTTTAAAGAATGCACGTCTAACATATGATATTCCAGTAATGTAATGTAATGTAATAGATCAATGCTGAAAAATGTCGAAGGTTAACACTGACATGGTGAAAAGTCATGAATATACATTTAGAATATTAATGATAGTTCATTACCTCGCTCTGGATGGGAACGTCTGCTAAACGCTGTAAATGATGTTACACTTTTCACTGGTCTGATATGTTTGATACGTTTTTAAATTTCTATTTCAGGTTGTGCACTGCAGGTGCCGACAGAAAGCTTCGACTGCTGACTTCAGATCTTCAGAGTCGACATGAAGTACAGGTAACATTGCCTCTCTGTAGAACCGAAAATTATTCGAAATCCATCTTTAGAACCTCCAATCGACATCATTTTGCCCACGGTGGTCATTGCAATTACTTATAAAATTATGTTAATACTTAAAAATAACCTTCATGGTGTGGTGGGCAACATAATAATTGCACATTCTATTCTCAGTGCAACAATGAAAAATGTTTTACAGATCAGTGAACATTTAGCAAAGGTTATGACCAAAGGTACGGAGCTCTCTTCACGAGGCCAGTTTGAGGCACATTTGTGTGATTTTGGTGTCCCCTGTGTTGCCTAGACGATGGAGGGACACACCAGCTACATCAACCATGTCGTGTTTGAACCCACGGAAGGAAAGCAAATAGCATCGGTCAGCGACGATCACACCTGCAGGTCAGTGCACATGACGATGCGGGGGCGAATGCAGGTTCATGTGACGTTATTTTGGTGCCGAAATTCAGAGCGTGCAGTGAAACTTTCACAAGAAATGTCGTGACTTGGCACTGCGTTATAAATAAGTTTCAAAACCAGCTAATCAGGAGAAAAATGAGTGGCCGATTTCGTCTCGAATCAGGTCGAGAATTACGAACTTGTGGGTTATTTGAATATTTATTGTGTATGTTTTTTTGAATTATATGAAAGACTAAAGAAAACACACATCAACATTAAAATGTGCTGGCGGGGAGTCGAGCGGAAGTACCGAGGCAGGATCAAACACAAAGGCGAGGACGAGATTGGAGGCAGAGTCGAGTTCATAGGCGGAGTTAGTGAGAGTGCGAAGGCAAAGTTGAGCTTGAAGACGGAGTCTAGCGCAAAGGTGGAGTCTAGCGCGAGCACAAAGACCGAGTAGAGCTTGAAGGCGGAGTCTAACGCAAGCACAAAGGGGGAAATGAGCACAAACTCAAAGGCAGAGTTTAGCAGGAGCGCGACGGCGGAGTCAAGCTTGAAGGCGGAGTCTAGTGGAAAGGCGGAGTAGAGCTTGAAGGTGGAATGTAGTGCAAGCGTGGAATGCAGCGCTTGCTCAAAGGTGGAGTCTACAGAGATCTCGGAGGCGTAGTGAAAGTGTGAAGGCGGAGTCGAGTGTGAAAAAGCTCAAAATTGCAATCGAGCACAAGCTTGGAGATGGAGTCGAGCTTGAAGGCCGAGTGTAGCGAAAGGACAAAGGCGGAGTGTAGCAACAGTACGAAGTCTAGAGAGAGTGTGAAGACTGGCCCGAGCCTAAAGGCGGAGTCTAACGTGAAGGTGGAGTTGAGCTTGAAGGCAGAGTCTATCTAGAGCAAGTGCAAAGATGGAACCAAGAGCTCAAAGGCGGAATCGAGCTTAAAGGCAGAGTCTAGGGAGAGCAGCAAGGTGGAGACTAACGCAAGCTCAAAGTCAATTTTGAAGGCAGATTTGAGCTTGGGGGCAGAGTCAAGCTAGAAGGTGGTGTCAAGTGCGAAAGCAGAGTCAAGCGTGAGCAGAAAGGCAGAGTCAAGTGCGGAGGTGGAGTCGAATGCGAGCGTGAAGGCAGTGTTGAGCACACACCAAACGAACAGACGCGAGAGTTCCACTGGGAGCGCTCAGAATTTTGGCACCAAAACACTGCCGTAGGTTCGCGGTTTCGAGCTTGTGCCCATGTGTGTCCCGATTGTCTTCTGTTCTCCGTTAATGGTGCAGAAAGTCCTGAGCTCTGTTTCCAGCGCGAAACCCGACCCTAAACACAACACACCCTCGGCCTCACTCTGCGTAAGCGCCGACCGCCCGCTTCCTCTTGTAATTGGTTAAATGTGGAAATCCAATCAGCCGCCGAGACTTTTTTTTCCTCTCCCATGTTTAACGAGGGCCTCGAATGTGTCGGCCTCGAGGTGAGTGCGGTTTCCCGAGGTAACTGAAGTGAGCGCTCCAGGGGTCCCGGGGCTTCCCTATTTACGTCAGAGACATGTAACTCACACACACACACACCTGGACATCTCCTCCACCCGTTCCAAGCTGCAGATGGGGGGAAATGAAGTGCCCCTAATGGCTTCAAGGTGGAGCGAAAACCCAAAAAAGGGAGTTTTCCTTTAGTAAAAATTCCCACGCAGCTGCTTTTCGCCCGGCAGCGAGGTGAGGAGTGCTGATCCAGGATTATGGAGATCTCGCTCATTAAAACACATCCCTGATCAGCATTCTCACTATAAACACCGGCCCGGATACTGGGTTTTCTTTTAGGTGTTAGAGATCAGTAGTTTTGGGAAGTTTTCTCTTTGACTTTGTTCTGTAACTCGTGCTGTTTGTTCTTGCAACAACATAATTGATGCACAGTTTATCCCTAGCGGGATAGCGATACAGCAATCTATATGATACTAAGGATGTACAATAATATCGGAATCGGCCGATAATTACTTTTTTAAAGTCATCAGCATCAGATCGGTGCATAGATTTGCCCGCGTGAAAGGTAGCGCTTGTGTCCGGCATGTCCAGAGTCCGAGGTGGGATTTTATACGGCCCGCGCCTTCTGTCTTGAAATGTCTGGTGTTATTTTGTGGTAAAATTCTGATCACGCAGTGGAACGTTCACCAGCAACATCTCTGGTCTTTACTCAACTCTGCTGCACACGTGAAACATGTTTAACTACTAAACTGTGTGTTTGCTTCACTTAGTGAATGTGAGCTCACACATGGACCGTGTCCCGAGCCGTGTACTATTGCACTTAATAGTATGGTAGGTAAGGTGCTCTTATCATACTTTTCTAGCCAGGGTTGTAGGTTAACAGATTTAAACGCACTATGTAGTGCAAATGGAGTGTCACACGCACCCTATTTGCCTTGGTACACTACATAGGGTGGAAAGGCTTTTTTTACTTTAAATGTTGTGCACTACGCTGGAAATGCTCTGCCCTCGCTCCACTCTGCTTTCACGCTCGCTTGACTGGTGCTGTGTTAGAAATGTCAGAACCATGGTGTTATTTTTGTGCCAAAATTCTGAGCTGCAAAACGAGCAAAATATCTTGTCTTTACACGCTCAACTCTGCCTTCCTTATTTATCGGTGTCGGCATCTGCTGATCATACGCATGAAAAACATCAGATATCGGAATCAGCAAATAATTCTCATATCGATACATTGATTAAATGATCAACAAGCCCACGGCATCGATCCAAAATTGAAACATCGATCACTCACAGTCTCTCTACTCGTCATTCCACCTCGCTCTGTACTAGGAGTGTAACGTTACATTTCAGGTTGAACAATAAAAAGTCAATTTGTGATCACATTCAACAACTTTTACCTGCTTTTACAGTTTCATGTTACAAAGAATGTTCGAAGCGCTCCTCTATAGCACGGGGGGCTTGTGAGGTATTGCGGCAGGTGCAGTAAGTGTTAAATGAGGCTTTTATATTGCGCCTTATTAAATTGTAGTGGTGTATGACAGCAGCGTGTACATGCACAGTAGGTATTTCCCACAGTATTGTTGTAAAAGCTGGAGACAGAAGTGTTGGATTTGGAAGCAGATGTGTGTGTTTGATGAAAGATAGATGAGCTCGGTCTTACATTGCTGTTCTCTGGCCAGTGTGTTACCTCTCTCTGGTGTGTGTATGTTTGTGTATTTGCGGGAAGTGGTTAGCCTGTGAGTGTGTGTGTTAGGTGTGTGCCAGTTACTGGTTTAAATGTACATTAAATCTTAGTCATACCGGCCTTATGATATAAGCTTTACTTTGATTACACAAAAAGTGTAATGAAGAGGAACACGACCCTCAGACAACTGGGAAACATCTCACACTTAAGGAGCAAACGCCTGACACTTATGGAGAAAATTTGTGCTTTTCGCACTCACAGGAAAACGCCTCGAGCTTATGAAGGAAACGCCTCAGGTTAGGGGTTAGAGTTAGTCTCACACTCACAGAGAAATGTCTTGCACATATGGAGGAAAATTGTGGTTTGCTCATGGTGCAAAAGTCTCGCACTGATGGGGTAAAAGTGTCGCGCTGATGGGGCAAAAGTGTCGCGCTGATGGGGCAAAAGTGTTGCGCTGATGGGGCAAAAGTCTCGCGCTGATGGGGCAAAAGTCTCGCGCTGATGGGGCAAAAGTCTCGCGCTGATGGAGGAAAATTGTGATTCTCACATTTGCAGAGAAATTAATCATGTTCATGAGTAAATGTCTCAAACCTCCAAGGAAAAGTCGAGCTTCTCGCAAAGGTAAAGATCTCGTGCTTCTGATGCTCATTAAGAAAAATCCTGCTTCTTGCACTCACAGGGAAGTGTCCTACGTTCATGGGGAAACGCTCGTGCTCACAGAGAAAAGTCTCAAAAACAAAATAATTGTACATTAATTGTAACTGACATGAAATTGTAAGTGAGATATTGAATTGAGGTGCTATCACCCAGTCCTTGTGTGTGTGTGTGTGTGTGTGTGTGTGTGTGTGTGTGTGTATTGACGCATGTAAGCGCAGCCGGGCCGGAGGAGGCCAGCGAGAGGAAACGTCCTGCTTGATCCTCTTAGCCTTCCTCTCCTGACGAGCCAGAGAAAACAGCCGAGCGCTCCGTCTGCTCAACCGCTCACATTCTCTCTTGCTGAGAAAATACAGGAGGAAGAGCGTGAGAGAGGAAGAGGGGGAGATTTCTTTCATCTCAGCCCACACAGACCGCTCTTCTCCTTACGAGTGTGTGTGTGTGTGTTTTTGCTTTGTGGTCTGTGTATAAGCTCTCCGTATTTTACCTTTCATTTTTTCAGCAGAACTCTAGTTGACGTCTCGCGGCTCATACGCTCGTGTGTTGTTGTGATGAGCTGTGAGGGAACGCGCTTTCTTAACGCCACCTGCTGATGTAGCGTGAGAAGTGCAGGTCACTCGAGGAGACGCTGAGTTGATGAGGTTCATTACAGGAGACGAGGCCAACATGACTACATCGTAGGGCTGGGCGATACAACCTCAAATCTCAACCTTAAAATTCTTGTTAGAATATACAAATCTTGACGAATAATTCATACTTCACAGTAGATTCATATAATGTAGGCAACAAACATGTTTCCCCTTGTCTTATTCCCTAGTTGTCTTCATAACTTCATGACTATTTTTTTGTGTTTCTGCTTGTTCATCTCCCACGCCGCTCTGTGTGCGTTTGTAAAGCTGGAGTGTTTCTGTCTCACCTCATAGTCAGCCCAACTTAAAAGTTTGCTTCATATTTGCTTAGTCATGAAAAATGTTCTTTGTAAGTGTGTTTTAAAATCATCAAACGGACTATGTGATCACGCAGTACATCTTGCATTAGAATATGGGTGCGATTTAAAAATTTGGACACGTCTGCTCGGTCAACAAAATTATCCAGCGTTGCCCTTTCATATCATACATTCTAATTCCAGCTTTGCCCGTTCCAATATCGATACTGATACTAGGGCTTTGCGTCTGGGCCGATCCCGAGTATTGATCCGATATCAGTGTGTAATGAATAATCAGGATATTCCTGTGTGAGGAGGAGACAATGGATTTGTGTGATTTAGTGATGCTCCCTAACACTGCAGCACTAGAAGCATCAGGAACAGTGAGATCTCCAGTAAGACCTGGTGTGGATCAGCACATTAAACAGTAGAATGGTGGGATTTGATCAACGTTTGGGCTTGTAGTGTGTCGTCTCACTTCTTCTGCTCGCTATCCTATCAGTATGTTGGAGTTTGTCTGCTGTGTGATCTCTATACAGTCTGTCTGTCAGTGTGTACATCTATCAATCTGTCTGTCTCTCCATGTATCTGTCTATTTGTCTGTTTGTCTATCCATCTATGCATCTATCCGTATATCTGTCTATCTATCGGTACATCCGTCGGTCCATACACCTGTCTGCCTGTCTAACTGTTCGTCTGTCCATCCATCCATCCATCCATCCATCTTTCTATCTATCTATCTATCTATCTATCTATCTATCTATCTATCTATCTATCTATCTATCTATCTATCTATCTATCTATCTAACTGTCTACACATCTATGGTCTGTGTATTCATCTCTCTATCTGTCACTATGTATCTGTCTATTTATCTGTGTGTCCATCTATCTGTTCGTTTGTCCATCCATCCATCTATCTGTCTATACATCTATCCATCTGTCTATCTATTTGTCTATCTGTCTATCTATCTATTTATACATTCATCTATCCATACACCCGTCTGTCCCTCTATCTATTCGTCTGTCTGTCCATCCATCTATCTGTCTACACATCTGTCTGTTCATCTCTCTGTCTATGTCTATGTATCTGTCTATCAGTCTGTTCGTTTGTCCATCCATCCATCTATCTGCCTATACAGCTATGCATCTGTCTATTTGTCTGTCTGTCTGTCTATCTATTTATACATCCATCTATCCATAAACCCGTCTGTCTGACTAGTCATCTATCTGTCTGTCTATACATTTGGCTATACTGTACATCCATCGACTAGCCGAGTGTTGATAAACACGATTTGAGTTTGTATCTGCAGTTTCAATTCTCTTAAGTGTGTCTTGCTCAGCAGAAAATTAAAACTACTCTCCATGAACGCATCAGCTGACCGACAGTTTTAGTTGTGGGGAAAGAAGCGTCTGGAGGTTCTGGAGTTCATCTGTAGTGTAGCAGATGACCAGGGCTGTGCGTGTGTGTTGATGAGCAGCAGGTGTAACCGTGTTTTTTGAGGAAGCAGGAAGCCACAGCACGGCTATTTTTAACATGAGATTATGTTTAGTCCGGGACGCGTCGACCCCTCTCCTCCTGAGCTTGTAATTGGGGGCACATCAGGATGTTTTTGGGTTTGATCAGTAGCTTGTTTCTGACAGCACTGTTCCTTTTTTCAGCCTCGTTCTCATTTGATTTGTTTTTCCCCTCTTTAAGCTTCCTGAGAGACGAAGGGAATTAGAGCGTGTTAGGACAAAGATGGCGTAATAATTCGGTCCGGCGTACTCCTCACCCTGTGGTCACTCATTTGGTAAAAAAAACATTTTTGAAGCCAAGTTAGTATCATGGGAAAATTTAAGTTGGATTTCAGAGCGTGATTGCTCATATCGGTCCTCCTAGGCCCCAAAAATATGTCAAAGTCAAAAAGGAGCTCTAGCTTTGGCAAATGTTGACCAATTTGTTGCATTCAGAGCAGAATTTGCAACAAAGTGGTTATTATTATATCGGCCACCGTAACCAGTAGCAACAAAATGACAATTGGAAGTCAGTTGGCATTTGCCAAATTTCATGTCAAAGGTACATTTTTCAGACATTCTTATCCAGAGCAACTTCCATTTCATAATTACAGTTACATCTTCAGCAACTTGGGGTTAAGGGTCTTGCTCAGGGGTCCCGTGGTGGTAGTGCTGCACGTAGAAATCAAATCCACAACTTCTTGGTCCAGAGACAAGTTTCATAACAACTACACCATCATCACCATTATTTGCTCCCTATGTCCTACTCGCGCTGGGCAGTTAATCGGAAATTAATCAAGACTGACTTTCATTGTCTCTAATCCAGTGTTGGGAAGGTTACTTTTAAAATGTATTCCACTACAGATTACAGAATACATGCCCCAAAATGTAGTTTGTAACGTATTCCGTTAAGTTACTCAATGTGAGTACCGTATTCTGAACACTTTGGATTACGTAATATATTGTCATGCTTACATACATGAATGTAGCAATCACATCCTGCAAATTCTTGTTTGTTTTTCTCTACCAATTGGCTGTTAAGCCCAAATCTCCCTGAATAGACAATATATTTACTGTAGAGGAGCAAAGACGAATTTTCTGAGTAAGAAATGCATTCCTGCCCGGGCACTGCTGGCTCTGTTGTGCTGGCTCCGGGTCCATTGTGTAACTGACGCCACCAACATTAACAGGACGCTTACGTTAGAGCCTCTTATTGCGTGTTTTGTTTGGGTTTCGGGCAATGCGTGGAATTACCAAAATTAGAGAGGGGATAGAGAGGGGATAGCCTCACATATGAAACGGGAAAACGGCTCGGGACACGGCCCATGTGTGAGCTCACATTCTATAAGTGAGACAAACACAATTTAGTTTGTTACAATTTGGGTTGAGTTGAGTGTAAAGATGAGATTTTGCTGGTGAACGTTCCACTGTGTGCTCAGAATTTTGGCACAAAATAACGCCATACCTTAAGACAGAAGGCATGGGCCGTATTTGATCCGACTTTTGTCACGTCTGGCACAAGCGCTACCTTTCCAACATACAATAAAAGCATCATAAAATATCGGGCAAATCTAAGCCTTGATCCAATACTGATGACTGAAGCAATTATCAGCCGATTCTGATACGATTGCGATATTATCATGCATCCCTAGTAAAATGTTCAGTTAATCGTCATATTGATTTGAGGTGATATCGCCCAGCCCTAAATCCTGCACTTCCTTATCCTTTTTTAGAGCTGTCCTCTGACTCTTCTTTTTGAATATGTATTCCCTCATTGAATGTCTTCCTGCTACTGTGGATATTAATAAATATCAGCTCCAGCTCTGCCAGGCTCCCAGTTAAAGCCTGATAAGATGATTTTTAAATTATCAGATGTTCCAGGAACGTTGAAAGAATTCTGTTTTTCTTCATCACTTCTCCGCCCTCACATTCACTTTTACTCCTTCATAATGCAGCCAAAACGTTTTTCTGAGTGATTTTTGTGAATACAGCACAGCACACAGTGCATGATTAATGGTACCATTGATTGTGTTTTTTTAGTAAATATTAAGTAAAGATGTTATCACTGATCCAATACGTGGATGTGATAACGGTCCAGTAACGACGCAAACAGCTGGATCGGGTATCGCGGGCATTGGGCCGATCTGTAAATGAGTGCACGCTCTATAGGTTCTTCATGTGAAGTGTGACTGTGGTAAAGCTGGTTTATTGTTTAACATTCACACTAATTCCTACAAATTGATATGACAATGAGCAGAACAAGCAACACAACACACTACAAGCCCAAAAGCACATCACACCATTATACTGTTTAATTTCCTTAACAACACCAGCTCTCACTCACAATCTCTGTGTTCCTGATGCTTTTAGCGCCGCAGGATTAGGGAGCGTCACTAAATGACACAACTGTGTTTAAAGGAATCATGTTTGAGATGTTATTTTACTAATAAATCATTTAGCATATACATATGGGTGTGTAATTATTACAGTGTTTTAGTAGGAAAACAGGATTTAATCAAGTATTACCTTAAGCAGAACAGAATAATCTCAGCATATGTTTTCAGTCAGTGTTTAAAGCATTATTTTCTGTTTTCTGTTTAAAAAAAGACTCTGAGATATCTAAATTTACAATATCAGACATAGGAAGTAGTATTGTGCCATGTTTCATCCAGAGTATCATTCAACCCTAGAAAGTCTCAGTGTGTAAAATATGATGTACTTTGTCTGGTTTGTATTTAAAGTGACCATTTTTGTGATTTTTTTTGGTAATTTTTGGACATTCAAAATTATATTTGTGTCTTTGGTTAGAGTTTGGGACCTCGAGGGCAATGAAGTGGTGTTGTTCCGACTGTGGTCTCCAGGTGTGAGTGTGTGTTGGCACCCCGAGGAGGTCTTCAAGGTGAGCTCTTACGTGAAACTGCTGCAAGATTTTAGACGAGTATGAAAAGCTTCAACCAGTTTCACTCTCTACAGAAATGAAAGAGTAAAAGATAAAGATGTGTTCCATGAAGCTGTAATCTTTCTCTCTCTTTAGCTCTAGTTCCTTCTCTTTCTATTTATCTCTTCTTTTTTCTGTTTCTTTCTCTTTTCTACTCCTTCCTTTTCTCTCCCTTCTTTTCTCACTCTTTTCTACTTTCTCTCTGTCTCTTGCTTTCTTTTCTTCTCGCTCTCCTTGTCTTTATTTCTCCTTCTTTTCCTTGCTTTCTCGCCTTCTCTCTTTCTCACTGTCTCTCTCCTCTCTCTCTTGCTCTGCTTCCTTATCCTTCTTTCTTTATTAACAAATATCACTCTTTTCTCTTAATTATTTGTTTATTATTCATTAATTAACAAATATTTTCATATGTTTTAAATTGTTCTCTTTTTCTTCACCTCTTTCTCTTTCTCGATCGGTTGATACCCAAAGACCAGGCCTTGGTATCGGAGCTGAAAACGTTGGATTGGTGCATCTCTAATTTCACATTTACAGAATAATCGATTGTTGTTTATGTCCCAGCTGATGGTGGCTGAGAAGAAGGGCATCGTCCGCTTTTACGACCTGGTTACCCAGCAGGCCATTCTGTCTCTGGACAGCGGCCAGACGCCCCTGATGAGCGCAGATTGGTGTTTGGGCAACACACTGAAGGTGGGCGCTGTGGTGGGCAGCGACTGGGCCATCTGGGACATCACTCGATCCAGGTACCAACTTACTGAGAACAGCGTTCGGATTACAGACTGACAGACCATCAGACAGACCAACAGACCATCAGATGGACCGGCAGACCATTAGACAGACCATCAGACTGACCAACAAACCATCAGACAGTTGCTCTTTTTTGTGAAACTTAAGGAAATAAAATTGAGCTTTTGTAGAAGCACAAAAAATTTAAAACCAGTTTTGCTTTAACTGTGAATGTGAGTCAAACATCTCTGTCTAACTGCACATATTAGTTTATTACCGGACCTGATATGGGAGTGAATTTGGGGATTTGTGGAAGGTGTATGTGTATTAAATCAGGTGTGTTGTCCTCCTAGTTATCCACAGGAGAAGAGGCCGGCTCATTTGGACAGAGCTCGCATCTTCAGGTAAATACATCACATTTCTGTCATCTATTCGGTTGCTCTGATGGGCGTTAATGGAGGCAGTTGGTACCACTGAGGTACTCATGAGCAAGGTACCGCCCCCAGGCACTGCTCCCCCAGCGCTGCTAAATGTGGTGCAGTGTGTTCACAATGACAGTCACTGATTAACAATTCACTCCCTGTTCTCGTTCGCTCAGGTGGTCAAGAGCCAATGAGCATCTTTTCTCCACCACCGGCTGTCCTGGAAAAATCAACAGCCAAATTCTGGTGCATCACCTCGGACACCCTCAGGTAAACGCAGTGGAACAGGGATTTTGTTGGTATTTGTTGATGCTGGTACTAGAGCTGAAACGATTATTCGAATAACTCGAATAATTCGATTACAAAAAATGGTCAAGGGAATTTTTCTAGAATCGAAGCTTCATTTAAGTCATTTTACTCGCTACAGCATGCGCCGCTTGTGTGTACAGACGCTTATTAATGACGCACAATATCTTCAGTGGTGCGATCAAGGCGAGAATAGATCCCTCTGTATGTGAACGTATTTGTGAGATATTCCGAGCACAAAAACAGAAGTAAATGCGTAAAAACACATAAATGACAATTATGCGATGTAAACACACACGCTGCTTGTAAGCGCCGTTACTCGCTAAAACGCTCGGTTTCCGTCAAAACGTCCCCTTTATTACAGACAAAACGCATATGTTAGCTGATAAATAACCACATCAACCAGCGTTCCACTCACAATACAGACATTTATTAAGATTTTCCCAACGATTTTTTCATAGTTCGTTCCGGAACGCGCTGAACCCTTTATTGTGATGCGACTCCGAGGCGTGCACTGGGGATTGTGGGAAATGCAGTTCTCTTCCAGAAAGGCCAAAAGCAACTCATTTTATTGGCCAAATTGGTTCAAAATGACCCTTGAACTTCATCTTTCTTCATTTTCAACTGAATACAACAACATAAAGCGTATATGACTAACTTCTACTCACACTACAATAAGCCTAACAACAAATGTATTGTCATTTTTATTTACTTTTTTAAATCCGATTAATCGATTAATTGATAAAGTAATCGACAGATTACTCATTACAAAAATAGTCATTTGTTGCAGCCCTTGCTGGTACAGTGAGTAAAGTGACAGAAACCATGCAGTGCAAAAAGCAATTTGAGAAGTTAACATTTACTGTATTTCCCTTATTTTAGCTTAAAACTAATTTCAAGTAACTGTTATGAGATTTAATGGCCATGTTTAAGAGTGAATGTGTTAATGCGCCTCACAGACTCTAAAATATCTTCACAGCCGGTGATGATTGGCTCATCCAGCGTTGGGGCGGGGCTCAGCTGGCACAGGACCCTCCCGCTGTGTGTGATGGGCGGAGACCGCAAACTCTCCTTCTGGATGACGGAGATGTGAAACGGCTTGCTCTGTCTCCCGCAAGTTGTAATCTGAAGAATGTTGTGTATTTTTCTAGCTGTCTTCTTCAATAAAGTGACATTTTCTTATGTGCTGTTTTTCATCCGCTTGCAAATAGGTTTGGGTACGGTCAGCCAGAGAATAGTTTATCTAGCTCAATAGAATGGAAAAGTCACAACGTACGCAAAAGTCATTACGGAACACGAATTCAACAGCCACAACAGAAAGTGAAATGCAAAGGCCACAACAGACATATAAAAGGGACAACTCAAATGCAAAAGTCACCATGCGATCGCAGAAGCCACAAGAGAAATGTGAAGGCCTCAACGTGAATACAAAGCCACAACTTGAGTGCAAAAGCCATAACGTGAATGCAGAAGTCACAAGAGAAATGTGAAGGCCTCAACGTCAGTGCAACAGCCATAACATCAATGCAGAAGCCACACTATTACTGCAAAAGTGACCAAGGCAAAAACAACATGGATGAACAATCACAAGGGAAGCGCAAATGCCACATGAATGCAGGAGTCACAAGAGAAATGTAGAGGCCTCAACGCAAATGCAAAAGCCACAAAATAAATGCAAAGGTGATAAAGACAAAAGCCACAAGATGAATTGAACAGTCACATAAGAAACACAAAACCCACCTCAACGCAAATGCAAAAGCCACAAAATAAATGCAAAAGCGTGAACACAAAAGCCACAATGAAAATGGCAAAATCACAACAGCGACTGCAAAAGCAACAACAGAAGTGAGCAGCGGTTGGTCTGTGTTATCGGTAGAAAAATCAGTTTCTTAGTAAAATAAACGGTTAACTTATCAAATGTAGCGGTGGTCCGTCTGTATGATCAGTCCAGGTTTTCTGGAGGATTTTTGTTGCTGGTTGTGTTTATTGCTGCTTAAATGCGTTTGTGATGTTAAAACGTGTTGTTGCTAGAACATTGTGACTGGCGCCGCTGCCTGTTTGTCTCCACGTTCTGTTGTGGCTTTTTGTGTTTTTGGTTGTGCTGATTGGTTTCTTAACACCATTTTAATTAACATGTTACTGCTGTAAAGACATTCTGAATATTCAAAAAATATATTTTTCATCACCTAAATATTTTACCTCTTTATGGACATGGATTAGTAGAATCGCTAAAAAAATCGATAGGAACAATCAGAATCTGTAAAACTGGACCGATACGCAGCGTTGCTTGCCAGTGCAGTGAAAACACAGACAAACTGCAGGAACTGGGCACACACAGTACAAGGGCTAGTGATGTTTGTGTGTGTTTTTCTCTTGCTGGTTGGTTCTGCTGGTGCCAGGGCACGGTGTGTGCTGCCAAGCCGGTGCAGGGGTGAGGAGTGGGTCAGAGAGGGCCAGGAGGGGCAGGCGGTGCTGATGTGGAGCGCTGGAACAAAACTACTCGCTTTACAGGAGAGGCAGGGGTGGTCGGGGGTAGGTTAAGATGAGGCACGAGTGAAGAGAGGAGCTAGGAGGGGTAGTTGGTGCTGATGTGGAGGGCTGGAGCAAAATAGCTTGCTCTGCAGGAGGGCTCAGGAGCTTGTTGAGGGGACAAGAGAGGAGTTGGAGGGCAGGAGGAGGTAGGAGTGGGGCACTAAAGGGGCAGGAGGGTTCTGGTGTGGACAGCTTGAACAAAACATGAGGGGCAGGAAAGGTTAGTATGAAGGAAGGAGGGGCTGTAGAGGGGTAGAAGGAGGCAGGAGAGCGGGAGGAGGTGGTAAGAGGGGCTGTTATGGAGGGCTGAACAGTTCTCTCCACAGGTGCTCTTCATCACACCTCCTCCCACATTGTATAAAAAATTTAAAGCAAGTTACTGACCTTCATGTCTTAAAGTGATGATGAACTGTCGTCTCATCGGTGAGTGTTTCTTGCTGTAATGCAGAGTAGACCAGTAGTGGAACCTTGTACAACTGTGTACAAAGGAAAGAGGCGTCCACTTAGAGACCTCATACAAAGCTAAATTAACGTACCTATGACTGAGCAGTACGCATTTTAAGTGGTTTAATGTGTGTTTTATTAAGTGTTGAAAAAGTAACAGAGTGAAAGATGCGATGGTTTATTTACTGTCAGACAGCGCCATCGTGTGTGTGAACAGGTTCCTGCAGGATGAGATGTGTATTTATTACTGCTGACCACCACAGTCAACATCACAATCATGTGTGCGGGACAAGAGACAAAACACGAGTCTGTCTGTTCTGCAGAAGTTTAATACGTAACTATATGAGGAAAAATCAGGAAACAAGTCAGTAAATAAACTGAAAATCAATAAAAGTGGTGTGGAGAAAGTGGTGAGAAGAAAACGTACTGAATAAAGCAGCAGCACCAGTTAGTGATTACAGTTTACATTAAAGAGTGAACAGTGTTTAGTGTTAAAACACCTCTGTTTTACCTCCTTCCTTTGTTTGTCTTTTAAACTTTATTTCTAGCATTGTCTTCCCTCCAACATCTTTTCTCTCTCATTCCTCTTTCTCTCTCGCACTTTGCTCTCTTTATGTATACTTTTTTAAATCTACTTTTTCTCTCTTTTCTTCTCTTTCTCTTGCTCTCTCACCCCTCTTTCTTTTTTCCTCTTTCTTTATCTTTATCTGTCCTTCTCTGATTCAAGATTCAAGATTCTTTGTCACATGCAAATTATACAGGTACAACATGCAGTGAAATGTATCCTGATCCGCTCTTTAACTATGCGATTAAGACAAAAAAATGTAAAATAAAAATAATAAAATAACAAGGAGAACAATAGAACCTTAAAATAACTTAGAAATAAGGAGATAAAGGGAAAGAGGTAAAAGGAAAATAAACTGTGACATACAATAAGGTGTGATGGGTTAAGAAGGTGCAGTGAGTGCAGTGTGCAATGTTTTTAAAATGCCAAGTGCAGCTGAACAGTAAATGCCAGACATCATAAATGATCGTAACAATATGGAGTTACGAGGCAGTACGGTATGACAAATTAAAACATTTAGAGAAAAGACATGTCCTTGTTTAGAAAACGGATGGCCTGAGGATAGAAGCTCCTCCTTGTCTGTTGTCTTGTCTGTGAAACGTCTCTGTGTCTCCCCCCTCTCTCATTCTCGTCTTTCTCTTTTCTTTTCTTTCTGTCATTGTCTTTACATCTCTCTCTATATCCCTCTTTCTCTTTTCTTCTCTCCTTTTTTCTCCCCTCTTCTCTCTTTATTTCATTCTCTTCTCTCTCTTGATCGCTCTTGCTCTCTCCTCTCTCTCTCTCTCCCCCTGTCTCTCTCTCTCTCTCCCCCCCCTCTTCTTTTCCCTACTCTCTCTCTCTCTCTCTCGCTCTCTTTTTGTGCCGGATCTTACACAGACGTTGCGTGCATCCGGTGTGGTTAAACTCCTACACTTGGTAGAGGCGGCGGGCCCTGGCTTGATGAACATCAGGAACTTTGCATCAGTCGTGGGCCTGAGGTCTGCTCGGCAGGCAGAAGCTATGATCGCTCGCTGGGCAGAGCGCCTGGATACAGAGGACTGGGCTCTCCTGAGGGATTACTGGAATGGGCAGATAGTACCTGATAGGGGGGATCCTTTTCCAAATACTGGACTCACTCCAGACTTAAGGGGAATGTCTGGTCCCCTGTTGGGCCTTGATGAACTGGAAAACCTGAGCTTGATAACAGTATCTGGGGAAAATGTTAGCATAGATGTTGTATAAAGGTTCATATGAAATTCATTCTGAATGGGAGGGCTGATAGCAATGTGTGGGATAAAAGTTGGGATGGGGCGGCAGATGCGACCGGCCTGGAGGGTGTTCTACAAACCGCCGTTGAATAAGAGAGTTGGTGACCTGCAGTGGAGAATTTTACATGGGGCTGTTGCTGTGAATTCCTTTATTGCTGTTCTTAATCCTGCAGTTCAGTAAGGGATGTGTGTTTTGTGGCCTCACAGAGACCGTTTTTCATTGTTTTATGGACTGTTCACGTTTAAAACCCATTTTTAATGTGTTGGAATTTTTGTTTTCGAAAGGTGGTGAGGTGTTCACAATGCGCGCTTTTATTATGGGTGCGGGGTACAGCCAGAAAAAAAGGGTTAAGTGGCAGCTTTTAAACTTTGCTGTCGGGCAGGCTTGCCATTTACATCTCCAGGAGAAACAGAGTGCAGGAACAGGGCTTTGGTTTAGATGTCTTCAAACCTGTTCATAGAAAAACTTTGTTGAAAGTCTAGACTTGTTAAATTCGAATTTATGCAGCATTGAAGGTGGAGACTTTTATGCTTGAATAGTGCTATAATGATGTGTTTTGTTCGGTGGTGGGGAGAGCTGGTGTTGGCCAGCCCATGGCTGATTTGCCCCTATTGCTGCTGTTGGAACCTCTGTGTAATTTATAATTGATCAAATAAAGTGTGTGAATTCTCTCTCTCTCTCTCTCCCCCATTCTTTTCTCTCTCTCTCTCTCTCTCTCTCTCTCTCTCCCCCATTCTCTTTTATCTCTCTCGGTGTGCAACAGCGCCCTCTGGCGTGTGAAGGCCATAGTGCGTCTAAGCTGCAACTTCAGTGCTGACCGCCAGAGGGACACAGTGAGCAGCGCGGCACGCTGTTGCCTGGTGAACAGACGCTGAGAAGGTAACGTCAGCAGCAATATGGTGGGTAAACGGGGTTGCTGCAGGTTATTTAGTAAGAGACATGTCATAGCTGCTGACAGCATCCTGATTATCATGTATAATGTTTTATTAAGCAATGGAATTTCTGAAAGATCTGCTCAAAGAGTAAAATCTGTTTCCATAAAGCACAGGTCGCTTCTACTTGTGGAGTTTTCTTCTGTTTAAACAGAAACAGTATGTAGTGAGGAGTGTATGTGTAACTCTTCATCTGGTCAAAACTAATCAGTGTAACAACAATCAAACCGGTTTAACCTAACGTTTCAGGCAAACCACTTTTTTGTGCAACTTGTAAAAATTATTTTATTCAGTTCTGCTTTACATGATGTTTTGTTGTTTTGCTTTAAAATGTACTTCATCTGTTTTTACTTTAAATGGGTTTGATTCATTAATGTCTCTTTTGTTTTGTCTTCTGTTTTTTCATTATAAAGCGCTGTATGAGAACGTTATTATTATTATTATTATTATTATTATTATTATTAATAATAATATTATTATTATTATTATTATTATTATTATTATTATTATCTATGTGGAACCTAAATTGCAGAACTGTAGATAAGCCATGTCACTCTCCCTGTTTTAAAAAGCTACAAAACATATTCCTTTACTCCTGGCTTCTGGTACTTATCATTGTAATTTATTGTATTTCAAATTTTCTGTTTTATAAAAGTGTTTTAGTTGTTCCCAAATTTTTGATACATTCAATTTGAAGGCTAAAAAAAACAAATGAATCTTTTAAACATTTTTTCTTGTCTTAGTTACTAGCCTTTTTGTTGCATTCTAATTTCTCTTCTTTTTCTTATTTATGAAAAAATGAGTGAGTGATTAGTTGTCATTGTGAACACACAGCACACAGTGCACCACAGCCACATGTGACCTCTGCATTTGACCCATCCAGTGAAGGAGCAGTGGGCAGCAAGCGCCTGGGGCAGCAGTGCTTAGGGAGGGTACCTTGCTCATGAGTACTTCAGTGGTAACTTTACCGGCCTGGATTTGAACCTGCGACCTTCTGATCACAGGGCAAACACCCTACCGTTACGCCACCAACTCTATGTAATAAATTCCAATAAATTATCTATTATCTAATAATGTTTATTTTTAATATTACAGTTTCTAAAAGCAGACTTTATCCATAAATAAGCGATGACAAATGATAAATGAACATAATGTTGGGTTGGTGTTCCCACTGAGCCAACAAAAGACATAAAAATTAAATGAGGTCTATATCAAGAAACAAATTATTATTATTATTATTATTATTAGTAGTAGTAGTAGTAGTAGTAGTAGTAGTAGTAGTAGTATTAGGAGTCCAAGCATGCAGTGCTGGAACTACTACCATATTCTTGTTTTGGCAGGCAGTGGTGAGAGGACTTCTAGTGTTAGAGTGATTATTATAAAGCAGGTTGTGCTTTAATTAAAACCTGGTGAACACCTTAGCACAATGCCTTTGTTCATCCATTAATCAAGTCGGGTATTAAGAGGAGAAGGTGAGAAGGTGGAGATGGAGGAGGTGGAGAGAGAGGAAGAAGCGGAGGCGAGAGGAGGAAAGGTAACACTGGGGTTGATATTGCTGCTGTAGTCTGATTTGTGATGCAGTTTTAAATGTTGTATTTGTGAATAAAACTCGCCAAATCTACATTGTCCTCTATTCCTCCTCTCTTTCTTTCTCTCCATCTCTCGTTGTCTCTATCCTTCTCTCTCTCTCTCTCGCACTCTTTACTTTTTTTTTCACTAATATATCTCTTTGCTGTCTCTCCTTTTCTTTCTCTTTCTCCTCCTCCTTCTTTCTTTTTTCTCTCTCTTTGTCTCTTTCCTTCTCTCTGCTTATCTTGCTCTCGCTCTGTTCACTGGCTCTCTCTTTCTTGCTTTTCTCTCTCTCTTTCTCTGTGCTGTCTTTCCTTCTATCTTCTTCTTGTTTTTTTCCTCTTTTTCTGTTTTTACTCTTGTTCCTTGCTCTCTCTCTCTTTTCTCTCTCCTTTTTGCGCTTTCTTGTCTCCCTCCCTCACTTTCTCTCTCACCTTTTCTCTTTTGCTCACTCTCCTTCTCTTTCTCTCTTTCTTCCCCCTTACTTTTGCTCACTCTCCTTCTCTCTTTCTCTCTCTCTCATTCTCTGTCTATTTCTCCTTCTTTTGGTGCCTTGCTTTCTCTCACTGCTTCTCTTTTATCTCTCTCTGTTGCTCTCGTTTCTTTTCTCTCTCTTCTTCTTCTTCTCCCCACTTTCTTTCTTTCTTTTTCTCTCTCTTTGTTTTTTTTCTCTCTCTATATGTCCTTTTTTCTCCCTCTCTCTCACCTTTCTCTCTCTCTCTCTTTCATGTGTCTGTGTAAGCTTCGTCCAGGCTGAGGCGTGAAAGAGAGGAAGAGAGTGGAAAGAAAGAAAGGAAAAGAGAGAGAGACTGGAGTTAAAAGTATGTTTATTCTCCTCTCATCCTGATGACGAGATGTTTTTAATTAGAAATGTTTGATGTTTGATTTGGGTGTTCCTCTCACATCTCTCTCATCAGGACTTGGCGCAGAGGGCCAGCTCCTTGAGCTGTGTCAGATTACAGAGGAGAACCCCAGGCTTTAGTAAAGTCATGGCAGTGTGAATCCAGAGAGAAGACAAAGGTACTGCACAGCTCATTACTATTCAGACACAGGAATATTGGAATGGAACCAGTTACTTTGAATTAACACTAATTAGTCATCTAGAATCTAGTACATGCTGGAAATAATCACCCCTACTACATACTATACACACTACACATACTACACACACACTACCACACTACACACACTACATACTATAAGCACTACACATACTACACACACTACATACTACACACACTACACTACACACATACACACTACACACACACACACACACACTCTACACATACTACATATACACATACTACACCTTTTCACACATACTACACACACTACACATACTATATACTATAAAATTCTACACATTATACACACTACATACTATACACACTACACATACTATATACACTACACATACTACACACACTACACTACATACTATACACACTACACACTATACATACTATATACACTACACATACTACACACACTATACACACTACACATACTACACACACTACACATACTACACATACTATAAGCTCTACACATGCTACACACACTACACATACTACACACACTACACGCACTACACATACTATATACACTACACATACTATATACACTACACATACTAAACACACTATACACACTACACATACTATATACACTACACACACTACACACACACACCAAACATCTGCTGGGAGCTGAGCACTTACTCAGGATGCACACTCCACACACACAAACTAGTCATCTACGTCTAGTACATTTGTGAAGTAACCTGCCCAACTCTGGTTTATCACATTTTTCCGCAGTGGGAACGCTACATGCGGTGTGACGGCAGTCCGAATCCCGCTGTGCAGCCGGAGATCAACACCTTCATCAGCCTGTGGAGGGAAAACGCGGAGGTGCAGATTAAACCGCTCTTACAGCAGTGTGCTGAGGCTCTGAGGGTGAGCAGTACACTCTTAAACACATCACACAAGTGAATTTAGAATAATTGTCATTGTGAACACTGCACAGCACATTATAGTGATCAGGTCCCAAACCGGATAAGGCCTGCTGAAAGTGCTCCTGAGCAAATTACCCGTCCCCATGCACTGCACTCCGGGCCAAAAAGGCTGGCCACTGCTCCTTCATGGGTCAAATACGCGCGCATGTGGCTGTG
>JAVGVS010000641.1:44313-69313 GCA_032718565.1 Distichodus sexfasciatus | reverse complement strand
GCATCCTCATATAAGGAGTCATTTGTCAAATTCCATGTGTGTGTTTTGTGTTGAGATGTCAGACACCGGGCTCCAGGTGTTCCCTTATCCACCTGCACAGTCTTCCCCCGAGCGCTCCTCCCCTCCTATAGGGGTCACTGTAGCGCTGCCCGATGCCGCCGTGTTCCTGGAGGAGCCGCTGGTGGCACGCTGGGACCCCGCAGGTAGCTCACCTAAATCTACTGAAATAACACACACCAAATCTGGAATGACCAGGAAACGGCTCTGGATGAGGGCTGCTGAATGGCGTGAATGTTTCAGGTTGTTGCTGGAGAACAGATGGCGTTACGGAGACGTGCTACAGCGCTGAGAGTTGCAGCGTTTCCTTTAAGATGGAGTCGAGTTGCATCTTCACCCTGCTGCAGGACAACTACATCCACATGCCCTTCCAGTTTTGGGAGCTGAGGCCCGAAGGTAACGACTCGGCTCTGTTCACCATCACCACGGCGATCGCTCGCATCAGCATCGTCGTCAAGGTGAGTCAGGACCACCATTTAAATAAATGCACAGAGACTCGCAGAGACCATTTTAACTTCAGTACTGAGTAATTTAATTAAGAATGCGCGATGATATCAGAATCGACCAATAATTCCTTAGTTTTGCCCAATATTTTCAGCCGATATTTGATGACGCATGTTTTGTATGTGGGAAAGCTAGCGTTTGTGCCAGGTGTGTCCAAAGTCCGAGGTGGGATTTTATACGGCCCGTGATGTCTGTCTTAAAATGTATGGTGTTATTTTATGGTACAATTCTGATCACGCCGTAGAACGTTCACCAGGAAAAAACGATTATCAGCCGATTGTTACGATTCTGATATTATCGTGCATCCTTAATCAACAAAACAATAATAATAAAGTCAACATTTGTCTGCGCAGGTGCCGTGCTCCCTACTTTATTGGAGTGTAGTTGTGTTTGTGATGTGACACTAAGATTTAAAGTGTTATTTGAGACTGTGTGTGTGCTGCAGGGGAACCAGTGCATGCTTCAGATGGAACAGACACCCGCACTTGCTGACATTTTGGGCAGGTGGATGAGTCTCTCGGCTCTGCAGACGGCCATGCAGCGCGCCGGAGTCAACATATTCGTTAACGAGTACTCGGACAAGTACGTCGTCATCAACGCCAAGGTGAGAGGGTTGTTTTACCGACTCCTTGCATCAAATTCACTTCTTATTCAGTCCGAGGTCAGCCCCCTGCGTTTCTCATCAGGACCCGTTAACGGAGCACGCCGCGTACGAGCAGATGGCTCTGATGTCTCCGTCTTTTGCCTTCTGCTGGAGCAGGTGGAACGCGCAGTGTGGACAGGAGCGTCTCGTCCTGCAGGTTCCCTCACACTCACACTCACACCACTGCTTAAAGATTTCATATTCAACTCTCGACTGACAGGTGAATGTGGCAGCAGCGTTGTTGTGGTTAACTACAGTGGCAGAGAGTTCAACACCGTATAAAAGCTGCAACATGAACGTGAAAGCTACGAAGCAAAACCGAAAGCCACAACACACACGTGAAAGCTACAACGCGAACGTCAACAGCAAAACATGATGCGAAAGCCACAACGCGAAAGCATGACAGATGCAAAAGCCACAACGCGAGTGCTGAAGCCACAATGCAAAAGCAGAAAATCACAATGTGAAAGCAAAAGCCACTGCAGTAATGAGCTGGTGTCGTTGGTGGACGGTTGACCAGTGGAACATTATCGTGGCTTTTGCACTCTCTCATCTGAGCCGCCGTTATTAAAGTTCCCGTGTTCCATCCCATCGCAGGCGTGTGAGCATCTGGAGACGGGGCCGGTGCCGGAGGGGGCGTGGTCTCTGTACCTGCTCGGCGCTCAGCGCAGTCAGCGGTTAAAGATGAAGGAGAGGAGCGAGGGAGCGTTTTCCCCAGAGCTGGCCGAGGAGTCGGAATTCCACTCCACCTTCCTGCACATGCTCCGAGACGGAACGAGTGCCGAGAGCCGGAAACGAGCGGAAAACTCACATTACCTTCACACGGACATGCTGCAGAGACTGCTGTGTGCCACGCGAGTCCTCACCTTCTCATGAACACACGCACACAGGCTGCAAAAAGGTTACGCTATAGTTTCAGGAACACTGCATGTAGATGATGTGCAGCTAAATAAGTCTGCTGTAAACATGAGCTCACTAATGAAACTTAAACCTTTTCTCCTTTAAGTTTGCTTACATTTATTTCAATCCAAAAGAGAACTTTAAAGCTGTTGTAGAGGCTTTAAGAAATTGATGCGTAATTACATGCAGTTTATAAATGCTCTATGTAAACTGTTACCCAAACTTCTGATGCACTTCAGTTTCAGTATGCGAAAGCCACAACGCAAAAACAAAAGCACCACACATGCAAAAGCCACAGTGCAAATGCTAGTCACAATATAAATGCAAAAGCCACAACGCGAATTGAATTTTTGCAAATAATAAAATTGTAGGCCTCCGATGCGCACTGTTGCAGACAATATTCAAACTTTAAAGCTGTTATAGACACTTTAAGGAACTGATTTAATGCAGCTTAAAAATGCCTTATTAATGTTCTATGAAGAAGCACTTAATGTAAACGTTACCCACTGTTCTGATGCATTACAGTTTCGTTATAGAAAAGCCACAAGGCAAAAGCCCCAACACAAATGTAAAAGTTGCAACGCAAATGAAAAACCACAGTGCGAGTGCTAAAGCCACAACACGAAAGCAAAAGCCAAAACATGAACGTAAAAGCCACAATGCAAAGGCAACAAAGCACTATCTGAATGTAAGCGAAGACATGAACGTGAAAGCTAAAACTACAACACAAAAAAGCCACAACGTGCACGGAAACGTTACAACACAAATGCAAACAAAACACAAAAAATAAAATTGTTGGCCTCTTTAAACTTTAGCGCTGTTATAGACACTAAGAAACTAAATGTATAATTAAATGCAGCTCATAAATGCCTTATTAATGCTCTATGAAGATGTAACCTGTTACCTAACGTTCCGATGCATTTCACTTGCAGTAAACCACATTATGAATCACTAGGAAGTTTGACTTCATCGTTCAGATTTAATGCAAAGCAGAACTGAATTAACCCGAACACTCGGACCGTTTGACAAAAGCAGCAAGTCAACAAATCAGCACATCAAATCTGCCGTTTTGCAGCAAGTTGTGACCTCAGTCGGATCAGTTACTTTATTGTGTCAAGTTTCTTTTTCCTCCCTGTCTCTGGAACATACAAAACACGTGTAAATTCACAACAGTGCACACCAAAGCAAACGTACAATGAAAAAACCTGTGTGTTGGAAACAAAACTAAAGGCTAAAAGCAAAAACCACTCGCAGAAAATCATGTTCTCAAACAAATGCAATAAAATGTTAAAATAATAAGTTACAGGTTGTCATCAAGAGCAAAAAAACACGGGTTAAAATGCCAGTTCATTTCTCCTTCAAATGTCAGTAAAAAGCATCAGTTTGCACAACCACATGGAAAACAGCTGATATTTCTTGTCAAAAGGCAGCTGCAATTCGAGGGTTTATTAACCGTTTAAAGGCTGTCGGGACGCGGTTCAGAGACACGACTTCAACAGGAACTGCACACGGTTTGGTTGATATGGCGCTGGACAATGGGATGGAACTGGAAAAGTGTTCAACAAAATACTGGTGCATCTAGAAATCTGGAATATTGTGAAAATTTGCTTTTGTAGTTACATTTTAAAAGATAAACCTTCATATATACTGTAGTAAAGTGAAATATTTAAGTGAAATTAGAAATTTTATGATTGACTAAAAGTCAAGTTAAAAGTCCAGTATCTTAAATTATTGTGCATAAAAACTAAAAAAAAAATTCTAATCTAAAATGTAATAATTTTGAAATTTTAAACAAAAACCTCAAAAGATTTCACTTTTTGCTTAATAATTATGAAGGTTTAATTTTTACATTTTAAAAAAGCAAAAACATCAATTTCTTCACAGAATTTTGTCTTTGAAATGCACCAGTATTTTTAGTGACTGGAACATCGATCACATCACGTCACGTCGCTCATCACCGTCCGGAGAAAAAGGGTTCTTTAGAGAAACATGAGTCGATGTGCTTCCAAACCCTACCATTTTGAAAGTGCTTCAATCCATAAAATTTTGCAAAAGAAACTGGATTGCAACGACTCCCACAAAGGCAACGCTCTCATCGGCTCTTTCCAAATTTTGCACAAAAAAAAAAAAAATTCGTAGGCCTCCGATGCAAGTCACCGCTGTCCAGACTTCAAATTTTTGCAATAAAAGAAAGTGGTAGGCCTCTGATGCACGTGACAATTTTGCAAAAATAATTGTAGGCCTCTGATACACACTATCACAGTCCAAACAGAATTGTTTGCAAAAATGATAATTGTAGGCATATAGTGCACTTTGATGCAGTCCAAACATCATACACCTGCATTGCACATAACTGCAGCCCAGACAGCCTTAAATATTCGCAAAAAAGAAAGTCGTAGGTCTCTAATGCTCGTAACAACTGCCCAGATTTCTGCAAAAAAATTTGACTGCAACGACTGCCAAAAAGGCAATGCTTTGACTAACCAATTCAAAACTTCCCCAAAAAAATCCCAGGCCTCCGATGCACGTCACCGCAGTCCAGAAAGTCTTGAAAACCTGAATGCCTCTGCCGCTTGTAACAATCTTCACAATTATGCAATAAATCGCAGGCCTTTGATGCAAGTCACCGCAGACAATCTTAACAATTTGCAAAATGAATTGTAGGCCTCTGATGTACAACGTCATTGTCTGGACCATCTTCACGATTTAGCAAAAAATACAGAGCAAGAACTCTGATGCACATTGTGACAGTTCAGACAGAACATTTTTGCTAAAAAGAAAATTGAAGGCATCTATTGCACTTTGTTAGAGTCCAAAAATCGTAGGCCTTCGATGCAGGTGCTTGCGATTCAAAAACATTTTTGCCAGTTTTTGCAAAACAGAAAACTGTAGGCCTCCGATGCAAGTCACAACCTTCTAAATTTTGCAAACAAATTGTGGGCCAGTGCAGACACTCCTAAAATGTTGCAAAACAAAAACCTTGCACATTGTCAAAATCCAGACACTTGCATGTGACAATCAAACAATCGAAACCCCCTCCCATGCACATCATCGTCCAGACAAATCTTCTGAGGCACACGACACTAAATTTTGCTAAAAATCTGTAGGCCTTCGATGCAGGCCATTGTTGTCCAGACAGTCTTAAGTCCTGCACAAATGAAGTTTGTAGACTTTTATTGCACATTGTTGCAGTCCAAAAACGCACCTCTTTGCAGTCCAGACCGGCTTCCAAACTCCAGACAACCTTTAAATGCTTTGCAAAACAAAAAACCATGTCCTCTGATGCACATAAACACAGTCTTCATCTTCAAACTTGCATGTGACAATCTAAATTTTGCAAAACAAAAACTAGCTCTCCAAATGCACATCACCACATTCCAAAAACGCCTCCGCTGCACCACGTCGCACTCCAGACTCCCCCCGATTGGCCGATTCGGCCCCTTATTATTTCTTCTCTCAGACGGGGGGCCGGCCGTTGTAGCGCAGCCCCGTGTAGGGCCACAGCATCTGCTGAATGGCGGTCCAGGAGTCTCCGGGGCCCACGGGAGCCGCGTCGGCCGCAGGCTGCAGCACCAAACTGGACAGCAGGGCCAGCAGCGCCAACAGTACCAGCAGCAACGCCAGCCACGCCCACGGGCCCCGAGCAGGGATGCCAGCTGCAGGTGCGGCTCCACGCGTCTCCACCGAGCTGACCGCCCCCGGCTCTACTGCTGCTGCCGCTCCTGCTGCGGGGCCCGAGCTGCAGTTCGGACTGTACGGGGACATAAAAGATTCAATTAGTTAAACGACAACCAAACAGAGTCGTCTTGACCAATCAGACGAGGAGGAAAGAAGCAGCAGTTGTGATTTTTGCTGGAAAATTTGAACAGCAACAGATAAAGTGGTCAATGCTCACTTCGAACTGCATCCTGGGTAGAGTTGCAATTTACACCGGCTTATATATTTTCACCAAAATTGTGATGTTCACTAAGGGTGTGACGAGACACTCAGCTCACGAGACGAGACGAGACGAGATTTTAACACGACTTTGTTGCAGTTCAAAAAAAATCACAGGCATCAAAGCAGGTCTTTGCAGTCCAGAAAAAGTCGTAGGCCTCTGACGCTCGCAATAATCTTCTACATTTTGCAAACAAGTTCTAGGCCTCTGATGTCGCAGTCCAGATAGTCTTTTAAATTTTGCTAAACAAAAAAACTTGCACTTTCTCGCAGTCCAGACACACTTCAAACTTGCACATGACAATCTAAATATTTTCTCCAAAATTGTGTTGTTCACTAGGGGTGTGACGAGACACTCGGCTCACGAGACGAGACGTTACATGAGATGAGATGAGATTTTAACACCACTTTAACAACGGGGCAGTTGGTAGTGTAACGGTTAGGAAGTCATTAAATGTAGAATTAATATTTTTAGGGTTCCAGTTATGACGGCAATGAAGGTGCATTTTGGGACAATTTGTCATCATGATGCAAGAATGGTGTAAAAATGCAACTCCACCAACAAGCTCAGCCTTCAGCACCCCCAGCACACACCCCCAGCACACACACCGCTCAGCGAGGTCAGCCTGTAGAGAGAACAGAAAATTAAGCATTTTTCCATATTGCAGAACACTTCCAAGTTGGGGCAGTTGGTATTAAATGTGGCACGATACCACTTTTTATGTCTGATACAATACCGATATTGTACATTTCAATATCTGCTGATAGTCTATGAATCTTTTTTAAATAGAAAACAAAAAATAACGCTTTAAAAGATGTCTAGAGATTATTCTGTTCTGCTTGAGGAAATACTTGATTAAATCCTGTTTTCCTACTAAAAAAATGTAATAATTACACACCCATATGTATATGCTAAATGATTTATCATTAAAATAACATCTCAAACATAGTTGTGTAATTTAGTGACGCTCCCTAATCCTGCGGCGCTAAAAGCATCATCAGGAGATTGTGAGTGAGAGCTGGTGTTGTTAAGGAAATTAAACAGTATAATGGTGTGATGTGCTTTTGGCCTTGTAGTGTGTTGTGTTGCTTGTTCTGCTCATTGTCATATCAATATGTAGGAATTAGTGTGAATGTTGATCAATAAACCAGCTTTACCACAGTCACACTTCCCATGAAGAACCAACTGAGCCTGTGCACACTTACAGATCGGCTCCATAGACTGGCCCAGTTGGCCTCGTGATAGGAAGGTTGCTGGTTCAAATCCCACACCGGTTAAGGTACCACTGAGGTACTCATGAGCAAGGTACCGGCCCCAAGCACTGCTCCCTTCAGATTGTCGGGAAAATCCTGTTACACTACCAACTGCCCCAACTGAACAAAAACTTTGTAACAAATTTGTGAATACAGTGAAACAATAGCTGCAAATAGGTTAAAAATGGCCTGTTAAAATTCCTTTTCTAACTCACAGTGAGCGCCATTGGTATCACCTGAAAACCAGAGTCTCGCAGACTTCGCATTAAAGCCATTTAACCCAAAATAAAGCGGTAGACGCAAGACGCTGAAGCAATCTTCAGAAATGAAATGAGATTAGGAGTTGATTGATATTTGTGAAGGTGAATTATGCGTTAGTTTTGTCCCTTGAAGCCGGCAGCGCGAGGAGCCGAAAGCAAGCGAGATGCTGATGTCAGGTTTGAGTTTTAACAGAAAAGCCGACCGACTCGGAGAGACACACTGACGTCTTGTTTGGCAGGAGGAAGAAGGAGCTGATTTTAATGCGCAGCTCAGTTAAGCTGGACTTCCTCCTCTCCGTGAGGCTGGACCTCCTCTCACTCTGCTCCTCTTTTTGCTGCTGCTGCTCCTCCTCCTCCGACAGAGAGTCCGAGTCGGGCCCTAACCTGCACACAGCCCACAGCAGCCTCAACACCTCTCAAAACGTACACCTGACGACCTTCACGTCCGATCAAATCCTGCTCGGAGGCTTCCCTTACCGTCGCTAACACCAAGATTATATCAACATTATACAAAAGAAAGCATCAATATAATAAATAAACAAACAGTAAATAATAAAAATAAATATAAATCAAACTGATCTCTCCGTCATTACTAATGCCATTATCTTTCTTGTTTATAATTATAGTTATAGTCTGCATCAAAAAACTAAATAAATAAATAAATAAATAAGTGAATTAATTATTAAGTTATTTAGCTGTTTATCTAAATTTGCAAACTTTACCATCATAATTATTATTATCTTTATTATGTAAAATTTAGATGAAATGGTGCATCAAAAACAAATTAAAGAATTAATTAATTAAAGCTTTCAAATTATATTGTTTCCACTTACCTTCACTAATACCAATATCTTAACAACTTAAGAAGATAATGTGCCTCAAAAAACCTAACTAACTAATAAATTAATTAATTTTTACATTGCAATTGAGCTGTCTGGCTCCACTTGCTATAACTATTATATATAATTAATTAATTTTACATCAAATGCCCCAATAAATAAATAAATAAATAAATAAATCTAAATGCAAATTGTGATATCTGGCTCTGCTTACCATTACTAGCACAATTAGATGGAAGGGAAGGATGCATCAAAAAGCTAACTAATAAAAAATAAAACAAAAAATAAAACAAAATAAATAAATAAAACAATAAATAAATAAATGAAGTTTGGAAATTGTTTCTACTTACCATTTCTAAAACCAATATCTTTAAGAATTTAGATGAAACGGTGCATCAAGGAGGAAATTATATATACTAACGCAAATTCCTTTTATGTGACAACGTACTTCGGCTTAATTTCATTATCGATGTACGCAGATCGGAATCGGAGCATCGGAATGGATGCTGACACACTCAGAAGGAGTAGTGGGCAGGGCAAGAGCGGCGAGGAGGCGGGGCCGGCGAGGGCCTTACCTACTGACCAGAGCCGAACCGTCCGTCTCGGCCCAACCTCCAGAACTAATGAAACGCTTGAGTGGCGGTCGCTGAGCAACACGCTGAGCACTGTTTCCCGCCACGACCCTGCGGAACGTTACACACACACACTTTAAGAACATGAGCATTATGGGGAGAAGTTCATAATGACATGTCCCACTTGATCAGAGTGTAAATCAGGACAAAGTCCCCATTATGGGAAAATACAGACGCACACACACACACACACACACACTTGTAAGGATATGAGCATGACAGGGTTATTTAATGTTTAAAGGGGAGGATAAGCTGGAACAAAACCGTATGTTCCAGTGATTCATTTTGTGGGGACCTGGTTTTACGTCTCCACAATGACACAGGTTCTCAGGTGAAGGCAGGTCCAAGTCCCCATATTGGCAGCTTTACTAAAACACACACACACACACTCACTCGAGAGGATTGTACGCTTGGAACGGGCCCTCGGCAAGGCAAAGAATATATATCACATTATCACACCTGCAGGTCATTCAATGTGCTTAATACGGGTGCAAAATGACAGAGAAAAATACAAATTCTAAAGGAGTAGCACAGCAAAATATTAGTAAAATAAAAAAAATATATCTGACCTTAACCTTACTGCACCTTTAATCATGTCTTAAAAAAATAAGTACCAAGTTGTGATCTCTAGAAAACTTTAGCTATCTACAGATCGAGGGCAAAAATAACTTACAATCTCAAAATCAGAACGTCAACATGTGTTGTCCCATCATGCTTTGTACAAGTATAAAGATGACGATGACTATAACGGCACATTGGGGAGGAGGACACAACAAGGGAAGAGCAATACTATATTATCTATATTATAGACCAGGACCTGTTTGGTGGAACTCGTCACAAAGCAGACAAAAGGAAGCTGCGCTGCAACTTGAGAAGGTCCAAAATGACAGTTCTAAGATGCTGAGATGCTGCATGTACTCACCATGAGGATCTGCGCGAGGAGTCCGTCTCCGGACCGTCTCTTGCCTGCAAATTCACAAAAACCTCTTAAACTCTCACTCTGCTACAAGCCTTTCTAAAACGATGGACTCAAGCGTGAGACCTCACCATTTCAAAGTTCATCATCGTTCCTCCTCCTGCTCCTCCTGCAGCAGTGGGTCTGAAGGCAGCGAGGCTGGCACGGCGTGAATGAGGCTGGAGGAACACACATTACAGGCTCTAATGTGGGCTGGACTTGAACCGGTGACCTTCCGATCATGGGTCAAACTCCTTGACCGTTACGCTAGCAACTGTCCCATTATTTTAACAGGTGAACATAAAATGAGTGCTAGACATATATATTAAATATATAAATATTATCTATATGCATATTTTATGTGCCTTCTTTGTAGTCTGTAAAAACTGAAGCCACGTTGTCTCGTCTCTGTTAGAAGTGTGAACCTTCACTGGTTCACCAGCAACCACCACTCAGACTAAGCAGCATTTATCACCTTTTAGATATCTGCACTGAATTTATTAATCACAAAGATCCCCCCAATCATCAATCAGAAATGTTTTGAAAAATAAATAAAGTGAAATCATTTTTAAAAAGCGATTTCAGTAGTGATTGCATGTGGATTGCATGTCATGGACCACCTGCAATGGCACAGCGGACCACGAAGGGGCAGCAGATCATCCGTTGTAAACCCCCAATACAATCGATTATGGTCTGCCACTGCATCGATGCAGAATCGTCCACATCTGCATCGCGATGCTTTTAATTATGTGATTAATTTCAAAAAATGGTCTTGAATTCCTACCTTATTGTAGTACTGCGCCGGCTTTTTGTTCCTGAAATCGTCTGGAACAAGAAATAAGTCAGAGAGAATTAATACACATTAGAGACCGAGAACACGCAAAGCACTACAGCCGAGTAGAGCTGCAACCAATAGTTTAAAAATTGCAATATCGATAGAATAAATTTGGGCTATCACATAGCGAGTGGGTTTGGCATAACGCCAGCATAACAGCCAATCACGAACAACGATGCAAATTTACCCATTGTCCTACAACGAAGCCGCATGTGTAAGAAAAGATGTCGCGCAACCAGGACGTCGCCGTGAGTGAAGGAGGGGATGAAAATGCAGTGTTTCCCGCAGAGCTTTACAGTTAAGGCGGCCGCTTTGACAACAAATGCCTCCCGGGTCACAATATTTACACGAGATAGTGACCAACACGGAAGTGCCCGATAACGCTTTCGTAACTTAGCAACAACAAGCACTGAGAAAGTGCTCTGGAAGTGAGGCTTTGACCACTCTCTGCCCCAATATTTTGAATACTTGAAAATCAATAACTTTTCATTATTAAAGGGAATTTTGCACCATTTGTTGAAAATCAATCTTCTTTGTTTAATTATTTCAACTTGTTCATTCAGTTTGTATAATATAGCGTATTGACAATATATCATAATAATTATTGAAATCGATCAGTATCAATCAATCAATCGATCACAACAAAATTACTGTGAAAATATTTTTGTTCATATCACCCAGCTCAACCTACAGTATATACAAATATATACTTAAACAGGTGACCTTAAACCACAGGGCCAACTCCCTAACCATTACACTACCAACTGTGTGTGTGTGTGTGTGTGCGTTACCCCTCTCTGTGTGTGAGCCGAAGGATCTCTCGTTCTGGTTGAGAGTTTCTCGCAGCTCCATCAGCTCTGCGTGTTCTTTGGTGTACGTCCTCCTCAAGTTCTCCACGTGTTGAATCATCACCTCCACCGCCTTGCCCATGCGACTCTCCTACACACACACACACACACACACACACACAGCATGAGTAATCCACATGGGAAATGCATGAATATTCAGCTTCACTGTTGCTAGGAAATTCCACCATCCTGTCGTTATCAGTACATCACACTCACATCTCATCTTCCTCAACTGGTGCATCCCAAAAATGAGAATGTTACAAAAAAAAGACTGGTAATCTTTTAAAAATTGTCATGTTAAAAGTGTGAGTTTTCATATGTTATTTCATTTTCAAAATATTGTGAAAAACATTTTAATGTTTTTTAAATGTTTTATCATTTTACCATTATGTAATTTCATTTAAAAGGAAATCCTTCATATACGCTATTTAGAATATTGTGAAATTTTACACTTTTATTTTTTGCAATTTAATTAAAAGGAAGGGGTTTACATATTGTATATTCATTAGAAAATATTTAACATTTTTAGTTTTTGCGACGTTGCAATCGCAACTATTAACGCAAATTCAGCCAATCACCGCAAATTCTTTACTACTGTGCAATTTTGACCAATTAACGCAACTTTTCCAAAATTTTTGACCGATCATTGTCATTTCCCACAAAACGTCGAGACATACATCAGTAAACTCACTTCCTCGTCACCATAAGATGATGCAGGAAACGTGAGATTAAAAACGTCCCACATTTACCTTCAAAAATAACTAAATGATTAATAGTTAATAAAATAATAGTGGTTTTGTTCCTTCATTTTAATTCATTGTTAAAGAATCATTATGAAGGGGAACAACGTCACTAATTTTTCTACAACTTTGACTTTTAGCACCTGGTGAATGGCCCCCAGCATTTCCGATCGGCTCGACACTCTGTTCATGGACTGGATGAGGATGTCCAAGTTCTTCTGCAGTCGCTGAATGATCTCCATGGACTGATTGTCATCTTCACACAGGGGGATTAGAGCCTGCACGCATATGACAAGACAACAAAAAGCTAAATGTTAAAATGGTGATGGTAGTGGTCTAGTGGTTAGGACACTCACCTCTGGACCAAGAGGTTGTGGGTTTGAATCCTACCTCCAGTACTACCACCACTGGGTTCCTGAGCAAGACCCTTGACCCCAAGTTGCTCTCAGGAAGACTGTCTCTGAATTTAGGAAATCCCTTCAGCCCTAAACATTTGGGTTTGAACCTGACCAGCATCATTTATACAGACTGTACCTGTGATTAGGAAAGGGAAGTTGCTCTGGATAAGAGCCTCTGCTGTAAGTGCTGTAAATGTAAACGTAAATGAACCAACGACCGTCCGATCACAGGACCAGCTCCCTAACCGTAACGTTACCAAGTAGCTTGAAAAGCCGCTGTTTAAAAGTAGTTTTCCCCCAACACTGGACACTGGATCTGTTAGCGCAACACGGCTCTCAGGTCCAAAAAGGAATGAGCAACAACCTTTACAAAAACTGAGAACGTCATTTTAAAAAGAAACTCCAACTTGTTCCATGATCGGATGGTCGCTGGTTCAAGTCCCGGACTGGTAAAGGTACCACTAAGGTACTCGTCAGCAAAGTACTGCCTGCAAGCACTGGCAAAAAAGCTTGATGGGTCAAATGCAGAGCTCACATTTGGTTGTGGTGCACGGTGTGCTGCGCTGTGTTCACAATGACAAATAATCACTCACTTAAATTCAATGGTGTCAGTCAGTCAGCAGCACAACGCAGGGCTTATACACCACAGACTCAAGAGAAACCTGAGCCATGTCAACCCGATACAAATCATCAATGCAAATCATCCCACGGTAATAAGCACTGATACTTACTCAAATATTTCACAGATGAACCACGTAGAGGTCATAAAACAGCCAGCAGACATAGAAACTCTGTTCAGTATTAATGCTTAGTAACTCTGAGTCAGTCTCGTCTTGGGAATGTTACTGATCATGAGAAACTCAAACCAAAATACACAGGTACTGCTTTTAGTGGACATTCTTACAGCAGAGTTTAATTCATGTCCAAATCACTTGCAATAAGCTTTTATATACGTCTTTTTATTGTCCAAGTTCAACACTGTATAGCACAGAGAGGGAGGGAAGTAAGAGAGTACAAATATTTGGTTACTGTGCTTAAGTAGAACGTTTGGGTTTCTTTACTTTGACTTCATTTTCGTACCAACTTTTAACTTTACTTACGAACATTTTTAGCATGAATATCTGTACTTTCTACTCCTTACATTTTCAAATCAGGCTCGTTCCTCTTGTTTGGTTTCATTTAAATGAGGTTTATTAGACCATTTCGCTGCATTTGACCTGTTCCGTATCAATAATGCGCACCATCCAGACAACTGATTGGTTAAGGCTTAAAAACGTAGTAAGCACACAGAAAAGATGATCCCATTGGTGTATTGGTCTTTGGACATGACGCACAACAAGATAGACACGATAAAGCGAGAGAGAGGACATTTGGGCCTGTGTCCACCAAGCGTGCTTTTTGCGCTCTCAGGGTCTATTTTTAATACAAATCCTATGAGCTTCAGCGTTCAGAGCCGTAAGCGCCTTCAGCAGAAAAAAAAGACAGACATCGAAGGACATGATTTTTTACCGCAGCACTCAGAACAGCGTTTTAGAAAAAAATATATATATGTAAGAGTAGATACTTGTTGCAGCCAGTACTGCAGACTTGTTTTTGCATTGTTTTAACTTTAACTGTTTTGCACACGGTTTTAAATTGTTATATTGTCTTGTTCATTCAATTTGGTGTGTATATAGTTTGTGGCGTTTGTTGAAAATAAATCTTATTTGTTTAATATTGTTTGATTATGTTAACTTGTTCATTCAATTTGATTAAGAATACAAAAAAACATAGTAACAGTATATCATAATTATAATAATTTTTCATCGATAATTATGACAAACAAATTGTGATATTTTTGTTCATATCGCCTCGCTTTACTCTGGTGACATTAGGTTCATTTTATGATTACTTGCCATAAATTTCTTACATATAGCTCCTGTAATCAAAGTTGCAGGACGACTATGGAGAAGAACGTCCTCTAAATGCTATAAATATACAGTAATAGCTCACCTTACGTCAGTTGAAAATGACAAATAAATCCCCTAAAAAGTCCTAAAAATCAAACTAAAAGGCGAAATATACCCCGTATAAACATAGCTTTAATAGTGCATCACATAGAAATATAATGGTAGGTAGTGTTTGCACAGTAGTACAGTCTGTGAATGTCATGTTGACGATGTTAAGATTTTTCATATTTATATACAATTTATATTTATATACAATTTACCGCATATTTGTTTTACATTATTTTATGTAACATTTCATTGCATTACATATTAGGCTTGTTATTGGTTATTTACACTTTTATGCTCTTGGCAAGTCTACGTAAAACAACTCATAAAACAATTTTATTATTTTCTTTATTATTTTAGAATTAGTAATGTAACTTTGAAAAAGGCGCAGGTTGGAAAAGGCATATTCTGAGGTATTACTGTAAATTAGTTTTCCAAAAGCAGTCTTGGTCAGAAACACACACACCTGTAGTAGTCCCTGGCAGCTGGAAACCTCTCTGCGGACGTTCTCCTCGGCCAGGTCTCGCGAGCGCTCCTCAAGTCTCAGTCGCTTCTCCAAAGTGAACAAGTCACACTTGTAGCTCAGGGAGAGTCGCTGGAATTCCGCCTGGTCCACAAATGAAATTAGACAACAATGAGGATTCACCTTACTCCCAAACACTACCATCATTATAGCAGGAGAGTGAACGGGCTTCACCTCAATCTCTTTCTCACTCGAGGTCAAGCTGCGTACGGAGCAGAGAAAAAAAAATTTGGTTAGAGAATTCAAAACATCACATTTTACAAGATTCTAACCAATCGGCATCTGCGGAAATGCAAACCTGTTGCGCTCGTCCTTGGTGGAATCGCTGGCGTCTTCAGAAACGACAGAAGCATCACCTGGGGAAGAGAGAGATCTGAACTAAAACAGAATTAAACAACAAACAAAAACTGTAACAGGCAACGAGGAAGTCAGAGGAAATACTTCTAAGAAAGATGCACATCAGTGATACATCAGTCTGGTCTCGGACTCGCCCGTATTTGTACTCGGTCTTGTCATGGAGTCGGACTTCCTCTGTATGTGAAATTATTTCTGAGTAAAAATGCATTAATTACATTATTCATGATGTAAAACACACATTAGTGGAACGTCATGTGCAAAAACGTAGTTCTCTTCCAGAAAGGCCTAAAGCAGCTCATTTTATAGAACAAAATGAGTCCAAATCGGCTCCAAATGACCAAAAACTTTAGTATTTTTTCATTTTCAATCGGTCAGAAAATATTTTTTCCATTTTATAATGTTAGAGAGTAATCAATAGGCAAAAAGTCAATATAGAAAATGTATTATTTGTTATCAAATAATTTTATTCTGTATCCAGATCGATACCGAATGGATAAAGAAGTGTTTCCACCTGCACTAACCTTATTGTTCTTCACAGCACTAAGCTATAGAATGTCTCTGCATAATAACAACTCTGCAGGTCAATAACACAGTGAGTTTGGTCTTGAGGAGTGTTCACTGTGGCTTGTTGAGTTTAATATGTGATGTGATCAGTGTTGATAACTGCTTCCAGTGAAGCGATTTCCTCATTATAGATATGGAAGAGAGAAATATTCAATAAACATCTTTAATGTTGCTTAGTGTATGTTCTTTTTCTCCACTTATTTGTCATGTGGTGTAAAAGGTGCATTGGTTCGATCTCAGTCTTGCCCTACGCTGGTCTCTGTCCTTCAGAGTCTTGGTCTTGTCTCGGTCTCGACACACTCTGGTCTTGGTCTTGTCTCGGTTTTATTTAGTCTTGACCCCCATTTTACCCAAAAGTAGGGGGTGAATTGTGATACATCAAGATATCAGATCAAATCGTTGACCTGATCATTGTAATCGTAATCGAATCGTGAGACCACTGAAGGTTCACACCTCTAGCCCAAAGTGTTGTAGCTGCACTACTGACAAGATCATCTTAATCAGCTTAATTTTTTAAGACATGCATGGCATCTAAATGGCAAAAACAATGCGTGAAGAAGAAGAAATAATGACGACAGCAAAGTGATACAAACACAATCAAAAATATAGCTGTAAGTGGTGATCAGGGGGGTCCAAGCAAAGAGAGGCAAAAAGCAGATTAAGAGTTAGTTATTTTGCATGATTTTCAAATATCCCACACACATCAGCATGTGGACCATACCTTTAACAAATCGCGTAAAATGTCCATGAACCTTGTTGTGTGGAGGCTGGACCACAACACTTGAGAGCAGTTTTCATCTTTTTCTACTATTTTCTTCACTCAGCAAACCAGCAGTTTCTCCAGGAACTGTCATTCTAGTGAGCAATTTAAGCACGAGGTGAAGTACTAAGTCACGGAATGTTTACCTTCCTTCTCTGTGGCTCCCGACGCTTCGCTGTCCTCCTGAGTCTTTTGTTCCTCTATGGCCTCCATACTGCGGGACATCTCCTGAGAATAAACACAGCCCCACGTTATTCCACACACGATTTAATTCAGACACACATCCTCACAAGACCGCCTTTTGGGCAAAGCAGTTAAATTAAATTTCAACTGACACCCGAGGTGAGAAATGAAAGGAAAGTCTTCCGAGCAGTAGCGCGACTGGTCGGACCTGATTTTCACACCTCTCTGATTTTAACATCGTAACAGCAGACACTCACCAAATCTTTCTTAAACCTGCTCCGGAGGGACGGCGAGTCTTTGGGTGAGCCGTGAGGAGGAGAAGACTCGGGGTTTGGGTCAACCTCGCTCCGGCCGGACACTTCGTGGGAGGACTGGGAGTTTGTGAATGGCGAGTCTGTGGAAGAAGCGGTGCTCGTCTCTTCACCTGCCTTAGCCATGCTGCCTAAATTCAAGTCAAGACTCCCAGTCACATAGTTATATAAGTACTGAGTAGGGATGCACCGATCCAATAAGTGGATATGATATTGGTCCGATAACGACTTTTTCCCAAAAGCATAGTTGCTAACTGTACAATGCTAGCTCTGTTTAAAATGACCAGCTTTCACAGGAATACGTGCATCAAATTAAGTGTACTGGAATTTGACTTGATTTGAAATTGATTTGTTGCTCAGGGGTGCGTTTCCCAAAAGCATAGTTGCTAACTGTGTTAGCGGCTAACATGGTGTACGTTAGCAGCTAACATCGTCCAGAATTGGTGTTCTCAAATTAACTAACTCTGTAATGGTGTTTAGTGTCAGTAGAAGGTTCATATAGTTTGGGAGAGAGGAAGGAGGAAAGATTTTAAGGAGTATTTACTGTGCGGCGGGGCTGGCAGAATGCCAGGTGTGCCAGGTTTCCTCTTACCTGCCGGCTTCCCCGGCGCCTGCTGCTGACCTGCTTCTGGGGTCACTTCCTCCTCCTCAGCTACGGGCAGCAAACAGGTCCTGAACACGACACACACACACAGCCAGCCAAAACACACATTTATCAGCGAAAGAGATCGTGCATAAAGTTATATGAGTCCCTGGAATGCAAACCCCTCATCGTCACGGCGTCCTGGGCGTCACATGCATCATCACCACCACATTTTTTTTGTTTTCTGCTTCAAGTTTACGAGCAGCTACTGGATCTGCTGTCAATTTTAAATTTCTATTTTAATTTAAATCGTCTTAGGAAACATCTAAGAAAGCTGCTCTTCAATAACGATGAAGTAGAGGAATAAATCATGAAGAAAACAATAATTATGGATGAAATTGAGAATTATCATCATAATCTGACATTTCACTGTGTACATGACCATTTTTAATTTTTAGCCTTCAAATCTGAGAATAAAAGCAAAAATCACTTTACCTGTCCAACAGCGCAGTCACCTCAGAAGTGCGCTCCGGCGTGGGTTTCTACAAGACAGAAATAAGGCAGTGTGTTTTTCTTTCTCCAACACACACACACACACACACACCTTGCGCGCAGCCTCATACCTGTCCCATGTCATGAGAGCTGAAATGTAATAGCTAAGCTCCGCAGCGCACATAAGACAGCGAACCAGCGTTTAGTTTCTTACATAATGTATTAAAGCCCTGCAGCTCGTTCACTGAGAGAGAGAGAGAGAGAGAGAGAGAGAGAGAGAGACTAAACGAATGACAGAAAAAGGGAGGGAAAAAGGAAGGAATGAGGAAGAAAATGATAAACAAGACTGTCAGAATGCTTTACAGGAAGCAGGGGAGTACAAACAGAAGCAGACAGATATTTAAATGAAAAAGAAGGAGAGAGAGAGTGATCGAGATAAAGGCGACAGCACTAGTGTGTACTGGCAGGCTGAAGTAGTGGGGGTGGACGAGAGCGGAGCAACATTACTCATACGCGCATGACTCTGGAGGATGAGAACTTTGGGATATTAATATATTTATTTATTTTATTATAAAGAAGCTTAAAAAATGCTCATAACGCTTTTAGATAATATTGACGTGATGACTTTCCAGAGCAAAGTGCAAGTTTTAATATACAGACGTTCCCCGAGTTACGATGGTTTGACGATTTTTCGATCTTACAATGATGATAGCGATACAACAAAATTGTGAAAATACCAAATAGAGCCATGGCTGAAGCTGCTGGTCTGGCCTAAAGGCTGATGTTTGGCAAGACTTCGGTTTTAAAACAAGTTATTTTATAACCAAGCAAAACTAGTATTGACGCAAAGAAAACTGTAAATAAATCGATATCGAATCGAAATCGCGAATTGAATCGGATCAAATCAGGAAATCAGCAACGATACCCAGCTCAATCTGTGTACAATGTGAAGTAATGTATAAAAATTGATGGGATGTTTCGTGATACCACATCGAATTACACTGTTGACATGATAATCATAATTTATTTGAACTGTGAGACCAGTGAAGGTTCACACATCCATTATTGATCGCTGCCTCCCGAATTGAATCGAATAGTAGACTTTTGTGATAGATGTCAAACCAGTTTCTGTTGAATCAATATACAGTAATACCTTGCTTTAAGTCATTTCAACATTCGTCATTTTCAACATTAAGTTGCTAATTCTAAAAAATAAAAATCTAAAAAAAAAAATCTCTTGAAATGTTTGTTATTCAATACAATCTTACGATGACGATAATGATACAAGAAAATTGTAAAAATATTTTACGTTATACACGGCGGGTGAATGTAGCAGCGTATGCAGTATGATACATTTCATATTCAATCTACGGATAGAGACAAATTTACAAATTTAAGTATTTCATTAATAACAGTATATTTGTTAACAAATTCACAATTTTTTAGTCCCTTCAGCATTTTGCAGGACTTTTTTGCCTGATTTGCTGCAGCTTTTCTAAAAAAGTGTGATAAGTTTTGTTGCAATGAAGTTATGGGAGCGAGTCAAAGTTGCAGAAAAAAATGTGAGATTTTGTCCACCTTCATAATGATTTTTTAACAGTGAATTAAAATGAATCAAACAAAACCACTATTATTTTTGTGAATCATTAATCATTTAGTTATTATTGAAGGTACATGTGAGACGTTTTTAATCACACATTTTCTGTGTCTTCTAAACGTAACAAGGAAGTGAGCTCACTGATGTATGGCTTAACGTTTTGAGGGAAACAACAATTATTGGTCAAAAATTGCAGGAAAGTTGGGTTAATTGGTCAAAATTGCACGGTAGTGATGAATTGCTGGGGATTGGCTGAATTTGCGTTAATAGTTGTGATCGTAACTTTGTGAAATCCTGGAGGGTCTGAATGACACTGTTTTATAATATTATTTATTATAAGAATTTTCTAACATTAAGGAAAATGAAGCTAAACGTTGACAGTGTGATGGACAATAAAATAATCAAATTAAATTCTGAACACATGGAATTTTGTCAACTGTCAAAAACTGTCAATATTAAAACTCCCTTCTCTGAGGTGTGAAAGCCTTCGACAATCACGGCAATTCCCGTCTGCATATAAGAGGAACGCAGAGGTAATTCTGCGTATCGTTCTAATCTGCACAGGCGGCATATGAGCGGCTGCTGTGGATCTACAGTGCTGCAAGGTAAAATAGAGGAGAGTGGGAGTTGATGGACGTGCTGATTGTTTTCCGTTCAAAAGCATCTCATGGAAACAACACGAAAATAACTGCCAGCTCCTGACTCAGTGAAAACTCACTCAAGGGAGGTTAGAGTCCAGCCTCTGGACCTTAGTGACCACAAAACTACTGCATTACATAACAACAACCCGGAACGGCAGCATTACCATAAAAGAGGAAAGTCTTAGCAGAAGCATGTCAAGCGTATGGAAGATAAACCCATACATCTGACAGATTTAGAGACTTTACGCATTTCTGAAGATGGCGTCTCTGCCTGTTGATCAAGAGCTGCTACGACCGGCATGTAAACATTTGGGGTGTAACGATACAACGATTCAAGTTGAGTTGCCTGCATCGATACAGGCTGCATTTAGCTGTAGCTCAGGAATGAAAAATGTCAAATAATACTTTAGATTTGATATGAATAAAATGAGCATATGTTTTTTCTGGTTCAAATGATCCAAAAATATACTAAAGCTGCCGAAACTGTCTGATCTAATTGAAGTATTGAACTGCTGTGCCTACTTACTGTAGCATACTTAAATGAGAAACAGCTTAATATATACAAATTCTCCACAAATTCAATATATCAAATCCAAAACTGCAAAATCAGAGAACACTGAAGCTGGATGGAGCTGAGCTCTGAACACTGATTTGAATTAAAAATAGGTGCTGCCAGTGCAAAAACACAGTGGACACAGGCCCAAATTACTTAAATTCCTTATATACCACAAGTGACTCTGGTAACCATGAAGAAGGCTACTGCATTGTGATCCACGCTAGGCATGTTGCATGCTATTCACTGATTGAAAAAACCATGACACAAGTGGTCATTCGAGTTTGGAATCATTGTGTTCTAGTGTGTACAGAGATTTTAACCGAATGTTATGTAAACACAATTTAAAAATAAATGTCTAAAAATATGCATTCATAAAAACAGGCCCTTAGTTACACTCAAGTTCTGTCACAACACTCTCTACCTCCAAAACACCATTCAAACCTGATTGGGATCTGATGCAACGCTGCTTAAAAAATATAGATTTTGACATTACTTTTAACAACTAAAATGATCTAAAATTAATTGCAGAGGATGCTACAGCACAAATAGTCTGTACTACTGGATGAAACGGCTTGGATGTAGTTTTTTTCTCTTTAGCTTGTAGTGTAGTGCCGGGCTAGCTGGTAATGTAATGGTTACGGCATTTACCCCGTGATCTGAGGGTCGTCAATTCGTATCCCGGACCAGTAAAGGTACCACTGAGGTACTCATGAGCAAGGTACCGTCCCCAAGCTCCCCTCCCCGGGTACAGCTCGGTCAGCTGCCCACTGCCCCCTCACAGATGGGTCAAATGCAGAGCTCATCTGGTTGTGGTGCACTGTGTGCTGAGTTCACAAATAATCACTCTCTTGAATTCATTTTCAACTACTATATTAAAACAGCAGCTTGTAGTGGAGTTTAGATACTTAATCACAAGCAGCTTGAACAGCAACTTTCTAGAATCTACTGTTTGTATATCGTTTGAAATTTGCACAGCGATCTTGCCGTGTATTGTCTTGTCTAGTTTGCATCATCATGCATGTTATTTCTTGTGATATTAAATGTCACACTATTTTTGCTGTAGAGAGTTCCATTTCAGCTCCCTGTGTATTTGCATATAGCTGAGTTGACACGTGGCTTGAGACTGAACTTTCATCACTTTTGAAGTTTTACAAGTTATTTCTAATAGACACATTCAGGAACATCCAAAATACCCACATTATCGTTAATGAAGTGGAGTTTGCTTTATAAATACCCAGGATGCAACTTTAAACCCTACAATGGCTGAAAAACTGCCTTCACTAGTCACCAGACGTTGGAGCTGCTGGAGCAAGACAAGTGAGTGGAAGGAAGTTTCAGCCGTACATATGCGTAGACGAGAGCGTGAGTAAAAGGGGAAGTAGTGAGAGCGAGAGAGTGAGAAAGCGAGAGAGAAAATGAAGGAAGTTCTCTTTTTTGACACAAATCGAAACCACTGACCTGTAGGTCGCTCATGCTGCTGTCTGTAGCGTCCCGCTCCGGCTCCGATCCTCTCTCTGCTGCTGGAGCCTGCTCAGCTGACCTGAACACATGAAAAAAAAATAAAAAAAAAAAAAATAAAAAAAAAAAAAATATATATATATATATATATATGCACCCCGAAACGTGATGTGTGTGAGGTGTAGTTGGCTTGGATAAGTCTCCAATAAGAAGTTTTTGATTAAAGCAAAGAAGGAAAAGTATTTGGACAGGTCATGTTTACATGAAAGTAAAAAAAACCACTCAGATCTCTCCAAATTGATCAAATGTAAAGGGACCCATAACAGAGCCCTGAGGTACACCATCAAAAGGGGCAAGACCAAAGCGCTTTCGTTTATGCTCAGAGGTTGGAACCAAACCTCACACTTATTTAACCATCTTTGATGAGGCCGGAGTGTAAACTGATTCCATTCAGATTCTGATTCTATTGTTTGATTGAAAATAAAACGTCACTGAAATATGAAAAATGTTCTGAAACATGTTTTTGTTTTGCTAAGTATTTGTAGAGCTTTGAATTAAACCTGGACAGAAAATTCTTCAGATTAAAGTCAAAAAACACTATCTCTCCAAATTGACAAAAACCTAAAGGCCCTCAACCGAGCCTTGGAGTACACCCAAACAAGAATGTTGGCTCAACAAGACTAATGTATGCTGGATCCAGCACGCTGCTTTAAGGTGTTGTTGGCTTGGCTAAAGTGTCCACTGAAAAGACAGAAAAGCAAAGAAAGATGTGTGTGTGTTAAATGCGTTAATACACATATAATGTTCAGATTAGCGTAAAAAACACGCGATTTGTCAAAATCGATTAAAACGCCACCACTTGCAGCAAGACCAAAACGTTTTTCGATATCCCCCAACTGTTGCTGTTTTTGCTCAGCAGTCGGACTAAAACCGCAAATGGGCTCCCGAGAGTCTTACACACCTCGACGCTCCCTTCTATAGGACCAGAGGAACTGATGAAGTGGTTAAGGAGAGCAACAAAAAACAGTTTACGGCCAAGCTAGTGGACAAAAATCAGATGGTCGAGTGTGATGGCGATGGCGGCTGCTGACAGCTTTTGTTGCAAGGAGGGGGCTACTGTTGCCTCCCCGCTGCGAAATCACATTCGCCGGGCTTGAATACGGTGCGGTAAACGACAAGAGATGGCCCAAAGAGACGGAGGAACAAAGGAACTGGGGGGAGGAAAAAAAGAGAGGGAGGGGGGGCAAATTCAAGCACAGTGGTCACCAGCAATAGCAGGACACAACCAGCATCTTCTCTAATGGGGGACAGGAAGCAGGTGATTGGTTCAAATCAGACTTTTCTAAAACGCTATTACACAGGGGCCAGCAACACCAGGGCCATTTCAGCGCCACGGAAACCGGGGGGACAAGCTGAGAGGGACAGGCACCAAGTCTGACTCTTCATCCTCTGAATATACAATTTTTACATTCAGAAAAATAGTCATTTTTAAAAAACTTATAGTAAGTCTTAAGGTCTTGGACAAACCATGTAGTTACATAGTAACTAAGAATTTTAAGAGAATATTCATATTCAAACATAATTTTTGTGCTTCTCAACAGATCTATTTTAGATATTAATATATTACGCTCTGCTGTGAGTGCTTATTACTGAAGCATAACATGAAAATATTTTAAAAAAACAATAAGGTAATAAATATAAACGGCCAGGCTTTTGATGGTCCAAATAATTAAACATGGATATTCTCTAACATAGTAAAAAGAGGGGATACAATTAGGAGAAATCTTTAAAAAAAGACATTTTAGAAATTAAAGTTGAAAAAATGAACATTGTCTGGAATTGAGAAACCATAAGTTTCTGAGTTTGACTATTTATAACATATTCATGATTTAACAATGTCAAAGAATATCTACACCTTTCCTGAGTTTGAGAAACGCAGCAATTAAATACTTGAATCATTTTATGTGTTAGTTACGATGCCAAAGAAACAATAACCAAAATATATTTCTGTTCTTTATTGTAAATTTATTTGGAAATAAACTGCCTTTTTCTTGCAAATTTATTTGCATTTTCTGTAAATTTGTGAGTTTTTCCTCCATATTTTATCCCTTACAACAAACACTGTAATGTCCAAGACCCCGGGACTTGCAAAAACTTTTCCAAAAATTTCTTTATCTTTC